>JASAMV010007996.1:0-19813 GCA_030248065.1 Rhynchonema sp. JSB1_4 | reverse complement strand
TCTTTGCACCACTAGCATGTAGTTGGCGTCTGTGACTGGGTAGTGTTGAATCAGTCTGGCTGCATCGCCATGGCAATAAAGAACCAGGTACTCCATCTTGAGTGCATCAGGGATTGGTTGTGAATCAATGCCAAGCATGAACTTTTGCCAAAATGATAGCCAGTTTGTGATTGTGCCATCGAACGATAGATCTGGCAGTTTGGCTAATCGCACGTTGGGATGTGACATGTTGTTGAACACAGAGTGCACACCGATTGCGTTGGACCCATGTTGCGACTGCATGTTCGGTACGGCCGTGAATCCTTGAAAATTTCCACTGTTGCTCGTACCCATCTGACCGGATCGCTGTCGTAGCCAATCGTCAAATCCTGGCACAGAGGTGTTCATTGGTTCGGCTTTTGGCACGTATTGACCGTTCACATTGAAATAGGTGCCTGGATGGCCGTGAACATTGTTCGAATGTGTGGCTGGCCCAGCACGCATGTTCATGAATGGAGCGTTCACATTGGTGCCTTGTTCGTTCGGATTCATCTGCGCGTTTGTGCATGACTGGAAACCAGCACTGGCAGCCTGATGCACAAATGCATTGTGCATTTTGGCTGAATTTGGATGGGTCATAAATAAATTATGCCCGATGTTTGGCTTAGTCATAAATTGATTATGACCAGTGTTTGGTTGGGTCATAAATTGATTATGCCCACCGTTGAACGTTAGTGAAGTCGGCCATGTCGCCTGCGCGTGTTGTTGATTTGATTGACCACCATTGCGGTTCTTGCCGTTGACATCCATTTGTTCATCATCTGCTGTCGTAAATAGATTACGACGCACTTCTTTGAATCGACGAGGAGGTTTCAATGGTACCGTTTCAAGCGGGTCGTGCATGAACTGTTGTTGATGACCATCAGCGAACCTGCCCGTGTTCTGGTAGAAACTGTGTGGATCGGCCATCTGTTGCGTTCGCGATGTGTGGTACCCTGGTCTTGAATACATCAAGACATTATCTTCTCCATCGTCGGCATCCATTGCTCTGAGCTTTTTACAGTACTCGGGATCTCCACCGTACTCTTCACTCCATGGACGTTTTTCTGCTGACGGATACCGAGTCTGTGAAACATCAGTTCCTCCCAGCCCTGCGCCAGCTGATGGCCGCGGCATGGGGGACTTGAATGGATTGGGGTGCCGTGAAACATCATACGCACCACGCACTGCGTTCGTCTCAGCAGCTGCTGGTACGTCGGCAGTCGTGGATGGGGTGCGGGGTAGACCGATTTGTGATGGGGAGATAGCGCGCGATTGCGACTCGGACAAAAAATGGTCAATTTGAGCGAGTTTTGACTGTAGTAGCGCCTCCCTATCATGTGCAGCCGTGATGAGCGGTTGTAGTTGGTTTGAAATTTGCTCGAAAATTTCCGTCTCATACTGCACTGCATTCGTATTTGTGAGTCTACCGAGATGTGCTGGCCACTTAGTCATCAGGGTGTCATTGATTTTGTTGATGACATTCGAAATCTTGATTCTCTGGACATCAATTTGCGTGCGAATGTTGGTCAGATCTACGCGCTGCTGTGCCAGAGGCAAGTGCGGGTCAGGAATTAGGACATTCGCAATATTTGATTGATCGACTTCCTCAATGTATGTATTGAGTGAATTTGCGTCGATTTGCAATGCACTCTTTATGAGGTGCGAGCCAGACGCCATGACTGATGGAATAATACCGAGAAAAGCACAGAATTAAGCGTCAGAAAGGAAAGAGTAAACTCAGCTGCACGTGCTGCGATTAGCACGTTCAAGATCGGAATCGATTGCACACCGTGAAGTCGAAGGTCGCGCGGGAGTCGTCTGTGATCCCAGGGATGCCAAAAATGTAGTAGACTTCTTTGGTGTTCGTGTGTTGGTCGGTATTGTCGCAAAGGTTGTCGTTGCGGTTATGTGGTGTCTTGCGTTGCTCTCTTGTTGGTGTATGACTTGTCTTGTAAGGAAAGCAGAGCCACGGAGCCAAAGTGGTTGGTGTAGCAAGTTTACGTCAACGTCGTAGGTAAGGACACGCCAAGAAAATACACGAGAGTTCAGTAGAGTCGAAATCTTAGAAGTGACAAAGTCAGAGCAGGAAGCAACGGCAAGACGCCCAAACAGGAAAGACAACAGAAAGCAAACATCTAATTACACGCGGCAAAGTTGCCCCAAAAGGGGGCGCACAAGAAGAGACCAAAGGGGGCGCAATTAGTAGTTTACACAAGCCCCAAGCAAGCACAAGCGGCATCCGCTATAGGTGTACAAAGGCATGGGGACACACTAATGCTAGAATACTAACATGGCATACTGATGCCAGAAAACTCAGAAAATAGTCAACATTTTCTACAACAAGTGTTTGCAATTAATGCTGTGTAATTCAGCTATAATCTGCCGTTGCTGCGCGACAAGGCCGAGCAGCAACTCTGCAAGTCGGTTCAACTCGCCAATGTGCTTGAGATGCTGCACATTGCGTATTTGCACCACTTGGAAGATTTGTTCATCGAGGTGAAAAATCTGATGATTGCTAATCGAGTGGAGATTTTGAAGAGCCCTGTAAGTCATTTGCCACTTTTAGAGTCGTGAAAGCCCCCTATAATAAACATTGCCGACAGGAGTACCTTGCGTTCGCGCAATCGGAAACAACTGGGCTGGCAGAACGCGTGATGAACTGGCTTACAGACATTGCAATGCAGCCAACGTCAGAAGACGGCAGCTCACCGAGACAACCGCCCGCGACAAGTCAGACTATAACACACCCGGTTTGTGTAGATCATTGGTAGGGGAGCAGTCAGCTGTTACACATCTGGCTTTTTCAGGAGCAACCAAACGCACACGACCCAGCTGCAGTGGAGTGACTGGAAATTAATGGTTTTGATATCATCGCTACCACGACAAATATTTTTCTTCAATGGTTCTGAATATTAATGACGTTTGTGCTTTGACTGGGTGCATGTTTTGCGATACCCATCGTTGGTCCTGGATCCATTTGTCCCATGCCCTCTCGACGGAAGAAGAATAAAAAGTCGCCTGCCCCCGTGTCCGCAGTTCAAACAGCCTTAAGCACCGATGTACTGGTGCTGTACATTTTACAATGCCTAAAGAAATTCACAGATCAATGGCGTGCATCGCATATCAACAAAAAATTTCGACAAATGTTCCAGTGCGCGCGTTTGTGGCGGAACAGAAACGCCATAACTCTTCAAAAGCTACGTTTCCCGCCATTTATACCGCTTTTCCGATCGCTAATCAACAGGGAACAGATGAGCGTAAACTTTTCTAGTGCCCGGAATGTACTTGGGTACTGCAATCTGGCCCGGGAACACGTTACTGCATTGGTATTTGACCAAACGGAAGCCGGACGCTGTTACGGCCATTTCAACTGCTTGGTTTCTATATTCGACTATTTGCCGCGAGTCACTGATTTGCATTGGAACACGCGCTTGCTCAGTTTGAGTGGCATGAGCTGTTTATCCAACGGCCTTCGGGCTTGCGATCATCCCTTGGAGAAACTCTGGGTCGCGACCACTGAACATAAGTGTGTAAACATTGAGCAGTTACTGCGACTAGCTGGTGATCAAACCAATCTCAAAGAACTATACCTATATATTGGTCGTATTGCTGTGCGTGATTGCCAGTCGATTTTGGATTGGACATATCTGCAACGTTTCGTGCAAAGTTTGGATAAAGCCCTGTGCAGGCTAAACCGCTTGGAAAAATTGTGCGAATTTGCTCAGCCATATGAAGCAATTTGTCCCTAATTAACGGTGTGACCAGCCTACATACATTGATTCTGCGCTTGCCGGAATTTTCTGCAAGACCAGAAGATGAAGATCTTGTTGCTGACTTCACTGCTGGCATGCAACACATTGAAACTTTGAAAATCTACGCGGTGCGCGCAAACTGGCAGACGGACGCGTATAAAGGCTTGTTGGCTTTCCTGGGCGCACTAACATCGCTTCGCGATTTTACTTTGCTCTGTGGCGGTACTATAGACACAACATCAGTGCTCATCTGCTTCAGTGCAATGTGGAATAAGAAAGAAAATGGCTCAATCTATTTGAACTTTGACGATCCAGAAGCAGTGACTAGAGCGATAACGCGGGCTCACGATGATGTACGTCAGTTCACCTATCCATCTCCCCATTCGATTCGTGTGCATTCACGTGAGCGCACAGTCACACTGACGTCACATTATTTGATGCCTAACGCCGCCGATATTGTGAACGCGTTCTAAAATGAACCTCAAACCGTTCATCCTCATTTTGTGTATAGCGCATTCCCTTAGTGCTTGCTCTTTAATTCAACGCACACGCACAGTCGTATGTCGGGACCCAAACATTGACTCATTGGTGCACTTCTTGAATAACACGTCAGTTTGCTGCGCTACCCGCACTCACGTTGTACATCTACCCTTAATATTTGCAGAATCGTCTGGGAGGTACGATTCCCCGGCAAGCAACAGAAATTCTGTGGTGCAGCAAACCAATGGCGAGCAGTGAAAAATCAACTGAAATCAGGCTGGCCGCATGTGAAATTTTCAGGCGGTTACAGTTGTGCTAGTGGTATGATAACTGCGTTATTTATGTGGGACATAATGCAGGCTGGCTGATGTTTCACTCATGTATTTCCAGGAACCACCCACCCGAACCCGGATACCGACGTGTTGCGATCGAACGCAGGTGGTGTTTGCTGTGCCCGACCTACATAATTCACACCCGCGTTAATAATCTATCAAGCATTTCAGACAAACCCAGCCCGGTGCAGTCCAGTCCAGTGCCTTCGAAACCGGTGCAACCCAAGCCGGTACAACCCAAGCCGGTGCAATGGAAGCCGGTGGAACCCGAGCCGGTGCAATCGAAGCCGGTGCAACCCAAGCCGGTGCTACCCAAGCCGGTGCAACCCGAGCCGCTGCAACACAAGCCGGTGCAATCGAAGCCGGGGCTAGCCAAGCCGGTGCAACCGAAGCCGGTGCAACCCAAGCCGGTGCAACCGAAACCGGCGCAACCGAAGCCGGTGCTACCCAAGCCGGTGCAACCCGAGCCGCTGCAACACAAGCCGGTGCAATCGAAGCCGGTGCAAGCCAAGCCGGTGCAACCCAAGCCGGTGCAAGCGAAGCCGGTGCAACCCAAGCCGGTGCAACCGAAGCCGGTGCTACCCAAGCCGGTGCAACGCGAGCCGCTGCAACACAAGCCGGTGCAATCGAAGCCGGCGCCATCCAAGCCGGTGCAACCCAAGCCGGTGGAAGCGAAGCCGGTGCTAGCCAAGCCGGTGCAACCGAAGCCGGTGCAACCCAAGCCGGTGCAACACAAGGCGGTGGACTCTGTGCCTCCCATAAAGGCGTCGGGTCACACGCAAGCGTTGACCTTGCATGACAAAGTTAGTGGTTAAGAAGTGCGTTACTGACCTGACCTAACCGGTAAAAGAATTGTTTATATGTAGTTCGACGAATAAAAAACCACGCCATGCTGTTGGATGAGAAAGCAGTCACTCCTGCTTTGCAGCTGCAAGTTGGTTGAAGATTGATTGGGTGTTTCACAGGGCATAGTTTGTACTCAATCACGTGCAACTTTTAGAACGGAACGAAATTGCCGCGGTTGTTCGGGTCGGAGTTGGCGACCGGAGTAAGTTTTATTTCCTTGTCTATTCAGGTAATACCAATGAAGACCAGCACTCATTTGAACACGCCATGTACACGCGTGAGATTAACACATTTGCAGATTATTATGGGGGTCGTGAGCACGTGTGCGTTTCTCCTCATTGTGTTAGTGGTCGCGTGTGCCTCGCAATGTTGTTGCTGCTGTAAATTTCAAGCGCCGTTTCGCTGCTGCTGCTGTGCACGTACAACTGCAACTACACAGTCATAGGTACATTGGGTTTAGCCTGCGTTCAGTTTCACTTATTTGGTTCTGGGTTTCAACAATAAAATCGTTTGCTTTCTTTTCAGGTTATCGAAATCAACATGTCGCCTATTTTCACACTTCTGCTGATCGTTGGTTCCGTATCATCGTCGTTGCCTAGCAATTGTGGCTATATTTCTCGTTCTCGCACTCTTAGGTGCACTGCTCTGCCGCCCGATCTTGATGAAAATTTGTGAGTTTTTTTTGGGTTTCTCCGAATAGGCCCCGCTACGATACTGCCTGTTTTAGTGTGTTTCTTGAGCTCTGGTGATTAGGATTTTGAACCAAACACAGCCCGTTTTTTGTGACACAAAAGATGTGGTAAGGTTGTGCAGTGCTGCAGCCCCCTTGGCTTGAAGAAAATGTTTTTAGGAGGGGTCCCTAAAAGGAAATCTCCGGTATCAACGCACATTTTTTTTCATTCAGGCCCGTGTCATCATTCATTCTTTCACCTCCCGATGGCGAAAATTGTCCCGATTCGACCAAACTTCACGACTTCATTTCCAAATTACGCAAGCATCATGCAACGTCGAAATTTGATATCAGCGACTTTTGCCAAGCATTGCCAGAAGGAGGGTGTGAGGATAGTGGGAAGGCCAATACTAGTTGTTCCCCGTGTGACTACAGCGACTACTTGGTTGCATTTTTTGTGTCGCTTGCATTCGCTCTGCTGAATGCCGTAGTCTGCTACTTGCGTCGGAAAATTTTGATTTCGTATAATCTATAAATGCGGGGGCAAGATTATGTGATTGTTTGTCTTTGTTCCCTCGATTTTTATGTGAATTGCTATGAGTATCATATTTTTACGTATTGCATAAGTATTGTTGTTTTTCACCAAATTTATAAAATGCAGTGAGCATGACACGGTGATCAAACATTTAGCTACCGTATACTTGTTATTTTTTCACTATATTACGACCTAATAACAAACGCAAAATTTGCTTCGCTGCAGTTAATATAGCATCATCGTCTTTCGTGGCGTCCAACGTTATGAACGAGTTGTTATCTTCGGCCAGCCTTTTGTAGGCACCATAAGAGTGGGTGAGAAGTTCAATGTCGGACTCAAATGAATCGGGACTTCGTTTTTCTATGTTGGTGGGAACCCCTTTGTCAAGCAAAAAAACCAAGTCAGGTTCCAACAAAGGCAGGTGCTCCAAATACACAATACCCGGCGGTATACCACTGCCATACGCAATCCCAGAATGTATCCACCGATCGCAAATTACTATGGTTCCTTGTTCAACTTCGGCACACACACGCGCATTATGCTCAAACTTGTGACTCAGGTTCAAGTAATACACCGATTCCAGTGAGATTTATGTTGCTTCGCGCAGCATTTTTGTTACTAGTTTGCCCGTTTCGGTGTCCGGGGACGGAAACTTATTGAAAACTGTGCGCCCGAATTGCGTACCATCGTTTACATAGCGTGTAAGGTCACGAGCCAAACGAGTTTTCTGTGTGCCGTCCAGACCTTCGACAGCCACTAAAATTCCAACCATAAGTGTGTCTTAGCGCTCGCCCAGTACCGGGAGCTACTCTTATTTAGCGGTGTTTATGGCCTGATAATGAGATATCGTTTTATATGATTCGTTATTTTAGATCATTCACACAATGCCGAATCAAGATGATTAATCCCCCCCAAGCTTGTTTCTGCGTTCAAAGCCAAAAGGCGTGTCGGAACGGTGTGACAAATGGATCTTGCGGGACTCCAACACGAGTGACAATAAATAAGCAAGAACACACGTTTTTAAATCTATCAACCCGCACTTTTTTGTTCATGTTAACGTTGATAAATGCGAGCCAACACAACAAGATGATGGAACGAAATCACGCTGTTTGTACAACTTTCACTCTTTTTTCTATCTGTTTATAGAGTCGGCGCAAATTAGATGCTGCTTTTATCCGGTGTGAAATACAGAATAAATCATACAATGACGATCGGCCCAGATACGGAAGATGGAATATTCCTACTCCTCCCCCCGCCGCGGAAGGGCTGAAAACAGAAATTGTCCTAAAATGGCGGGAAACTATGTCTAAATCGTCTTATTACTCTCACACACGGCATCTTCGTGCCCGTCTACCATCAAACTACGATCATCGTTTGCACATGAATCATTGTCGACAGCCAGAATCACTCGTTGCGCCCATTCCATTTTGTCCTGCCCGTTCAGTCGAATCACCACGCGACCGATGTAGTTCGTCGCACGAGGTCGATCGACACGTTGACACATGTTGATCTTCTGACGTGGCGGCCTTTTCTTCTTCTGCATTCTTCGTTTTCGTTGCTTTGTTCTTCGACGCGGACGAGTCGAGATGGGAATGCAGGGCTTCTTCTTGGGACATTCGTCGGGCTTGGGCGATGGGTCTTCGGGTACCTTTGACGACTTCGGACGATATTCCGGAAGTGGGAACTTTGTTGGGGTCATGGAAGGGGTTTGATCGGCCATTTGCTCTTCACAAACATAATTCAGGAGACATTTTTCATGTTCCTCCACTTACTTCCTTCTTCAAACTCTTTTCCTTTCTGTCCTCAAAGTCACAATCCCTGATGGCCGCAAGGGAGGAATCAAGCCATGGTCGTTTGGCACTGAGGGGATCATCACACGTCATGGCCAATCTGGTGGCATGACGCACTGGCCACATCACGTATTGAAGTTTGGCTTCAACGAAAAACGCGTAGATCGTCTTATGGGCACCTTTCATGAACTTCGCCTCAGACCCATGCACATACGGCCACAAATTGAAATCGAAAAACTCGGCTGCCTGGCCTTCCCATTGATCATTCCAACATCGACGCAACACGCACAGAATTTCGTGCACCAAATTTGTCGGCGTCACGTCCTCTTCTGGCAGGGCAACGCATTTCTTTTTCACTTCTTTCACCATCGACAAAACGTCATTTCGATTGTATTTCACATATTCATCTTCTTTCTTCACACCATCTAACTTTGCACGATACGAAAACTCTTCTTGCTTTTCATCTTCTTTTTTCTCATTCTTCTCGGAAAAACCATTTTTCAACGGTCCAATGTCCACCAACAGCAAACTCATTGTTGGGCCACGCGCTTGGTGCGAGGGTGTCACGAGGACTACCCTGCAGGTTACCACCAGTCGGCGCAAATTAGATGCTGCTTTTATTTTTCAGGTACAACGACGTCGGAAATATTGCCATTCGTTATTCAGACTGAGTTCACGCAGATGCCAAATTGCCAAGAAACAAAAAATTTCAGTCAAACCGGTCCGCCTACGAAAGGATTAGCTGGCTAAGGAACATAAAATCAGAAGCTGCTTCATTCGATGAGTCATTTCTTTTCACTAAAGGGGAAAGAAGTAGTGAATTGGCAAATTGTACGTCGAATTTATGACGTCACCAATTTATGATGTGCTCTTGAAATGATATTGGATCATTATTGTGATTGGTTTTACGGAGTGGAGAATAAAAGATCCCGGGAAGTACCTCGATTCGCTACTGGTGTGACCTGTCAGCATGACGACGTCGACCGAAACAAAGTCTACTGTTTTGCGTCTAACCGTCGCTTGCAATGGGGATGGAAAAGAAATATCTGTGCTCGCTTTGTGGTCATGTGTTCACCACTGTTAGGTGCATGTTTGCGTGTTTGCACGCTTATTGATGTTTTATGTGTTGTCACATCCCTGTTTGTCTTTACTGCAATGGAGCAGTTGGATTCATCTTGAATCGACTTGGTTTCCACTTCATGATCCGTAGTCATAGTCTTATGCGACTGTGGACACGGTGCTTTCTCGCACTGAATTGTGTTCGAGACATCGAACCGTGGGTAACAGGACGCGTCGTCGCCATACAATTCACGGAACTGCTGTTCAATTTCAGCGATTTCATTTTGTCGGAACTGCTGTTCAATATCAGCCAGATCATTCTGTTCACTTTCTGTCAGAGTGGATGGAATAAGTTCGTTCTCTCTCACCCATGTCTCTATGGTGTTTCTGCACTGTTGTACTGTTCGGGCTTGGAATTTGAGCGATTGCTTTGTGATCAGGCGCTCAGCGAACAGACAGACAATTGGGCCACAGTTGATACTGTCCGCCTGTTTGTGAATTGGAATGCATGGGACGGTCAGAATGAGCCCTTTAGAACCAGTTAGCATGTACCAGATGGTACGCAGGTTCATTTCAAGTTCGACATTGAGTTTCGGTTCAGAGACCGTACCAGGTTTGATTTCCTGATAGATGCCATCATAATATGTGCCAACATTAGTGTCTTTGTTCACACACAGCAACGCCCAATGATTGTAACCGCGAAACACGGGTATGAAGCAGAATTGCCAGTCTGTGTGTTCAGATAGCAAAGGAACACTCTGAGCGGTTCCCATATCGTCTGAATAGTGCCAGATTTTGGCATCGACTGCTGTGTATTTATCAGACAACTGCAGGACACGCAGTTTCAACGTGGCGTTGATAATTGCATCGTGCCACCATTTGTCATTTATATTTTCTTTGGTACCCGTGAAATCTGGTTCAGAACGTCGTGTGGACCGTTCATTTGGCCGTTTACAGGCCTTGTCAATCATTTTTGACTTATTGTTTTGCGTAGTGCCCCTTTGAGAAGGGGCACTTTTGCTGGGCGCGTTCTTGTTCACTGATCGTTTTTTGACGGACACTGTAACCCAAATCACAATTGAGCGCACCCAAAACTTTGCTTGTAGGGCTATCCTGAATAACTGGCAACGTGATACGTCATACCATGATTTGCTCAAGGCTGTTGGGTTGCTCTCATTCCACAGACAAGTATTCGCAATCAGACTTTGTACAGTCTATCAATACGTTAATGGAATCAGGTTTAGTCTGCCCGAGCTGTTCACTCTTCTGAGTGAATGTGAGACCCGAGCCAGCGCATGAACCAACCACACGAAATCGATCAAATTGGACAAGCCGAACACGACGCGATACCAGCAAAGTGCCATGTATTCAACAGCACTGATGTTCAACGCACTACCACAGGCTGTGATCGACCTTCCCTATTCCAAATTCAAGAAAACCGTTCTTTCGAAGGAGCTGTTTGACCATGTTCTAAATAACCTGACATCAATAAACAACAATACAATTTCAGACCTTGATATTTAGCTGTCATCGAGTCACAGCTGTACAGTTGACCACTCTCACTGAACTTGGACGTACGGTAATTCCCACCCCCTGGATAACAGGTTGGTCCAGAAATTCATCATGTACCATCAACTTCATCGATGTTATCACTGTACATATCTGAGTTCTTAAAGTTCCAGGCCTTGACCACCAACACACCATTCAAATGAGTCATGGAAAATTCTGGTTGATCTGCACGATCATGTTCCGAAATGTTATGTATGCAACTTCTGTAACAATTCAGTATTTACTGGACAATACGACTGTACTTTGCTTATTTATACATGTACATCGTGAACCTGTGATTTCAATTCACGTTAGATTTTCATGTTTTTCTAACAGGATTTGCTACATTGCCTGCGGGCGTTTGCATTCACCTGGCACTGGAGGTGCAAAAACTCAAACAAACAAACAAACAAGCAATGCGGACGATACAACAAAACTGATGCATGTGCGATATTGTTTGACAGGTGAGGCCGCAGTGCTGTACGACAAGCAGCCGAAATCGGTCAAGGAGAGTCTGTCAAACACATTCGTTTTTCTTGACGAAAGATATGGCGACAAATTCTATGAGAAACGATCTGCGAAAGAGTTGCTGATTATTCGACAGACAAAAGATCAGTCGGTCAGAGAATACGCTGCTTTGTTGGAGGGTACATTAAGATCCGCAAGTAGCCTTGAAGACCCGTTAACAGATCATGCAATGGCGACTTTGTGCAAGTTTTTCATAGACGGATTGTACCATGAATCTATTAAACGAAAGATGTTTGTCGCCATGGCTGAAAACAAAACATTTCATGAAATGAAACAAATTGCTCATATTGAGGATGAGGCGTTCAAACTTTGTGAATTGATGAAGATTGACAAACAAACTGGCCAATTCACACAGAATGTATCCAAACCATTCAATCACGGTGGCGATTTTCAGCAGAGCGGTAACCGCGATCCAAATCAGCAGAAGGGTAACCGTGGTGGATATCGGAACAACAACAGTCACAATCAAGGATTTGGACATAACGGTTTCCTTAATCAGGGTTACAACAACAACAGCAACAATCACCGTGGACGTGGTAATCAAACCAATTGGAGGGCGCCCAATATGTTTCGTCCAAAGTATTCTAACCAAAATGCATTCCAGCCAACAACTTTCAATCCAAATGCACCACCATTTGTTCCACAACAGGGCCGTAACAACCAACCAACCAACCAACCAAAACGTTTTGGCAGAATTGCAATTGAAAATGCAGGCATAAAATTCCACTCATCATGTCCTGTCTTTTAGGCAATCAATCGGCATGTTCACGCAGTCTGTACACCATTTCCAAAAATTTCCGCGTGTATACCCGAACCAGACGCTTTGTGCACGAATTTTTCTCGTATACGTTTGCGTTTGACTGTAACAAATCATGCCCACGGTACTGATATCAAATTGGTGTTCTTTCGAAAGATATGGCTTATTGCATCTTTTTATATTCAGTTCCAGTCATACTGCGCATTTGTCCTGCAGCAATCGGTGACGTTGGTATTTTTGCACATAACACGCACACTAGTGCGGCGCTGCCATTAAACTTTGTTCAACTTTTGTTAATTGTTCATGGCACAGTTGCTGCACGGGTTTTCTGGCCACCTTGTTATCACGCAGAGCTGAACACGTTGTGATCGTCCCTGTTGTTGATGGTTCCATGTTGTCAGGACACAGTCAGAGTATGTGAAAATATGTGAGACCTAAAAATATTTTTTACTAATGGGTGATCAGTTATGTCTGAGTCACATTGTGTCGAGGAGTGGGCATTTCACACGATCAAACAGAAAGCGGTTTAGTGCGCATAATAGGGCTGTTACGAATTGAAACTTGTGTGACGCCGAAATCTCGGAGTCTCAGGGGTGGTCGCAACGCATTTCGAAGCGGGCTGAACGTTCAAACTGACGGATCAATATGCGCCGCTTTTTTCTTCCTCCGCCGTGTAAATTTCAATTGTCAAAGAAAATTCACTTCGTTTGTGACTTGTGTGAAGTAAATTCCATCTCCCGCCCGACGGCATGTGTGGACACTTGTTGATGAAGAAGACAAAAATAATAAATGTCTTTTTGTATTTTTGTCTTTAATGTCTTTCATGTCAACACAACAACTATGCATTACAACGCTGCGTATAGGACAGTTGTTGATACAAAGACAAAAAAGACAAAAATAGTTGGGTGTCAGTCAGTCAACATGAACATCAACAACTATGCATATGCATTGATTATAGCAGTGCTGTGGCTGGGGGGGAGGGGGTCCCCCAATGGTACCCTACCCGCCCCGGCCGCTGGTACACTACCCCCTACCCGCCCCGCTCCGGCAGTGTAGTACTTGGTCAGGGTGTTGACGATAGATAGATTGGGACCCGAAATGTGTTGACGATAGATAGATGACCCAAGTCCGAAATCTGGTGGGGGGTCGACCCAAACTTGTTGACGATAGATAGATGGTGGGGGGGTCGCCAAAAATCAAGGTACAGTATAGTGTACTAAGTTGGTAATAATGTGTAAATATTAATGAAAATGTATATAGATGTACTAAATCCGCGCGTAGCGCGCGATTTTTTGCCTATTTGGGACAAAAAATACCGATTTTGAGCCATTTGGAGGCAAATATACCCATTTTGGGGTCGAAATGTGTTGACGATAGATAGATTGTTCCCAGAATTTGTTGACGATAGATAGATTTGCCAATAAGTGTTGACGATAGATAGATGAAATCAAAAAGTGTTGACGATAGATAGATGAATTTGGGGGGACCCCCCCCACCCAAGTACTACCCTGCGCTCCGGTACCCTACTCCCCTGCCCGCCCCGCTCTGGTACCCTCCCCCCCAAGATTCCAGGTACACTACCCCCTATCCGCCCCGGATTTTTCCACCTATCACTACCCCCTATCCGCCCCGGATTTTTCACCTATGTACCCTACCCGCCCCGCAAAAGTAGCCACCGCACTGGATTACAGCATTACTACCACGCTGCATATAGGACAGTTGTTGACATAAAAATAATAGGATATCACAAAATATCAACAACTGAACTGTGCATTGATTAGAGTAGAGACCTTGGTGGCGGGGCCCGGGCGAGTATAGTTCCTGGTCCGGGAGGGGGGAGATAGCGGAACCCTCGTTTTTTTCGGAGGGGGAGATAGTGTACCCCCGGGCCCGGGGGAAGGGGGGAGCAGGCAGCAGGGTACCTAGTACTTGGGCGGGGGCGGGTGGGGACTGCGGAGGGTCCCCGTCCCCCCAGTGTAGTTCCTGGGGGGAGAGGGGACCCCTAAGGTACACTAATTTCCCCGACCAAGGTACACTAGTACACTAATTTCCCCTCAGGGTACACAATTTCCCCAATTTTTGCGTAAAATGGCCATTTTTAGGCCTAAAATGGGCATTTTTAGGCCTAAAATGTGTGATTTTTAGGTTAATGTTCTCAAAAGTCGCCAAAATACCCGTTTTATGAAGAATTTTTTCCAAAAGGGGTAAAAATAGGTCAAATTTTCGACCTCAAAAAGTGATTTTTTTTCATATTTTGGGTCTTTCCCCCCCTTCCCGCCCGGGAGGTACACTAATTTCCCCTTCGAAAAAGTTGGGAGGTACACTAATTTCCCCGCCGGACCAGGGACTGCACCAGTGGTGTAGCTACCCAGGCGGGGCGGCAACCTACTGTACCACCCAAAATGCGGGGCGGCAACCTACCTACTGTACCAGCCGAGCTAGGGGGGGGGTCGTACCACTTGGGGGGGTCATCTGGAAACCGAAATTTTTTATGTCTAAATACTGAAGAAAATGTGGCCTAAAACACTAATTTCGCGCGCAGCGCGCGATTTTTCGCCTATTTGCAGACACATATGCTAATTTTATGCAATTTTAAGCCAAAAATGAATATTTTCGGTGAAAAGTTAGGTGGGGCGGCAACCTACCTACTGTACCAGGGGAGGGGCGGCAACCTACCTACTGTACCAGGCGAGGGGCGGCAACCTACCCACTGTACCTACCCCCCACTCCCCCCCCCAGCTACACCGCTGGACTGCACTGGTCCCCCCAAATTCTATCTATCGTCAACACTTTTTGATTTCATCTTCTATCGTCAACACTTATGGGCTAACCTACCGTAAAATCTAAAACATCATGTATGGGTTGTGACTGTTCTTAATGTAAACCCCGACACCACCACCGTGCTGAGTTCGGTTCCTCGCGAAGAATCGATAATTTGGGATCTTGAAATCGTCACATGATTGATCGTCCAACTTGGTTTCTTGGACGCACATCACATCGGGTCGGGGCTCGGATGTTGCACAATGCACGATCAATTCATCAAATTTGTGTTTAGTTGCTAAACCATTCACATTCACAGATTGCACACACAGAATACATAATGGACATGAACATGTAACACAGACACAGCATACACAAAGCAAGAACACGCAACATGCTATTGGGTGAGATGAGGGGCTGCCACTGCACAGAAAACCGACGCGCGGGAATGGTTGTGAAAACGGGGTACGGTAATGCAAGAAATTTGACAGGGGTTGGGAAGGTTAAATTGTTGGTGAAAAAACCTGGGAAAAAGCTCACAATCACGATAAAACTACTTAAAAACCAGACAGAACTGACCTGTACACGATCGGCGAAAACGGCGTTGAAAAATGTGTGGAGATGGCCGAGAAATAACAAATTGAAAAATTTATATGGAGATGAGGCGAGGAAAAGTTTGATTGGGATTACCGAATTTTATAGAGCAGAAATGGAAACAAGCTAAGCACGAAAAGTTTGGGAAGAATATACAAGGAGAATGGCAGAAAAAATGAGCAAACATGAAGAAGAAACAAGCGAGAACCACAACAGAGAAGGTTGGAACGAGCCGAGCGTGCACGCTTACTTGCAAAAAGGCAAGCGCACAGCACGGCGCAAAAAAAGAAAACAACGAAGTTCCGGCTATTGAAATTTAGAATTTTGGTAAAATCGGGAGGGTTATTTACCTCGAAAATTCCTCTGAAATCCCGCTTGATTTTCTGATCTATCCTCCCAGTTATGAGTTCTACAAATAAAGAAGGAGACATTTCAGATTTGCTCATTTTTAAAAGAGCGGACTTGGGTATTTGGCCAGTAAAAGCCAGAATAGGAAATACAGGATATGATCTGGCTTCGGCTTACTATTATGTAGTGCCTCCGTTTTCCGTTGGAATTTTGGAAACAGAAGTTGCAATTAAACTACCGAGAAACCACGTTGGGTTGATTGTTGGTCGCAGTGGGCTTCAGCTTACGAATCTTAGTGTCGAAACTGGAGTGGTCGATGAAAATTACACCGGAACTGTGAAAGTTATGGTAAGAAACCATAATGATAGTCCTGTGTCAATTTTAAGAAATGAGAGATTAGCAAATCTTCTGATATTGCCTCTTTTTGCTGGAGAGCCGGTTTGGGCTCCGTCAAACTTTGAGTTTCCAAAAACCTCGCGCAATACACAAGGTTTCGGTTCGAGTGGCAAGTTTTAGATTTCTTCCCTTTTTTATTTGGTACAAATGAAAATTTTAGCACTTTTGTGGGTAAAATACAGTGAATTATGTGCAAAAAATAATTTTGTGAAATAAAATAAAAGTTATCACTTGAGACCGGCGACTTCTTTCCACTTCTCACTGTTGCGTAGCACACTGAAGGTCTTGGTTATATTATCGGTGCAGCGAGCCAGCAACAGTCGTTTCAGTGCTGCGGTAAAGGCCACAGTGCGAACCATATTATAGCCTACACCCGCAGGAAACGCTTCTTCGAACAGCTTTAAGGCGGCTTCAGCCACATCCAAATTATCGAGCCTGCGCACGATCTTGTTCAGCTGATCACCATATTTTTGATCAAATTTCACACAAAGAGACACGAACTTTGAATCTGACTCGGGCCCGTGAGGCATGTGGGCCAAATAGGCACTAGCCAACACAAAATAGGGGGTATCCATTCTGAGGAGGTTGCGTGATGAAACTTGGGTAATAACAGCAACGAATGCAAAAGCAAGCTAGCTGCACTGAGGCACACACAATTTTGAGAATATTTTTTCGAAACTTCTTTGAAATATTCATTTCTACAGTGGGCAGAAAAAGTCTCGTGAAAACAAAGTGGGCGGGTGGTACGAACTTAACGACATAAAATGGGACGAGCGGTGTTGGGGGCGGTTGAAAGCGCGTGACACTTGGTACATAGTTTTTGCTGGTTGCTACCCACCAAGCTCAACTTGGGTGGTGGTGTGAAATGGGACCCTGAAAGTGACGTCATTTTGGACCCGTGCCAACAGTGGGGTTGTGGTAGGTAGAGGCACCCTGATTTTCAAGGGGGACCTTAAAAGTGACGTCATTCAGGACGAGTTTTGAATTCGCGCCAAAACCCTGATTTTCAAGGGGACCTTAAAAGTGACGTCATTTTGGACGAGTTTTGGATCCGTACCTACTACTAACACGATCAAATTTCAACCATACCACCATCACAAACCTGGCCTCACACCCAAATTTCACCCATTTTTGGGTGGCCCAAGAACCCCTTTTCATAGGGCGGACCTACCTGAAATTTTCACACATTGTTAACCTCCAGACCTACTCTGAAAAACACACAAAACATTGCCAACACAATCAACATTCAACCATACCACCAGCGCAAACCTGGCCTCACACCCAAATTTCACCCATTTTTGGGTGGCCCAAAAACCTCTTTTCATAGGGCGGACCAATCTCAAATTTTCACAAGTCATTAACCTCCAGACTTACTCTCAAAAGCAATCAAAACATTGCCCAACACAATCAACATTCAACCACACTACCCTCCCAAACCTAGCCTCGCACCCAAATTTCACCCATTTTTGGGTGGCCCAAAAACCCTTTTTTATAGGGCGGACCAATCTCACATTTTCACACCTTGTCAACCTCCAGACTTAATCTCAAAAACACTCAAAACATTGCCCAACACGATCAACATTCAACCATACCACCATCGCAAACCTGGCCTCACACCCAAATTTCACCCATTTTGGGTGGCCCAAAAACCCCTTTTCATAGGGTGGACCAATCTCAAATTTTCACACGTCATTGGGTGGCCCAAAAACCCATTTTCATAGGGTGGACCAATCTCAAATGTTCACACGTCATTAACCTCCAGACTTACTCTCAAAAACAGTCAAAACATTGCCCAACACGATCAGCATTCAACCATACCACCATCGCAAACCTAGCATCGCACCCAAATTTCACCAATTTTTGGGTGACCCAAAAACCCCTTTTTATAAAATGGAGCAATCTCAAATTGTCACACCTTGTTAACCTCCATACTTACTCTCAAAAAACACTCAAAACATTGACCAACACGATCAAATTTCAACCATACCACCATCGCAAACCTGGCCTCACACCCAAATCTACGAGAACGCATTAGCGTTTCGCAGTACTTTGAGATTAGACCACGAAGCAGGAAAAAGCTGGATTTCGTCGTTGGTAATGTTCTTATCAGAAAGATAGGTTGATGTGAAGAAATCGTGTGGCAAAAATTTTTTCCAACATGCACGTGAAACATCAGCGTGCTCGAAAAACTGATTTTTCCCTACACCTCACGTGTTATATCGGCGATGCTGGTGTGAACGCGTGTGATTAGTTCTGAAAAATGTTTTGATTGTTTTCTAGTCGTAGTCAAGCCATAACAAAACGCTGAAAATTTGAGCTCGATCGGACAATGGGAAAGTGGTTTTTCAGACACTCGAAAATCGTGACTTCCGGCGGCTACACTTCATGCTACCATTCCTATCTCCTCCCAGGAAACTGAACCGATCCGGTCGAATCATGTACCAATCGATTTGTCTCATCGAGACGCGTGTCTACATCTATAAGGGAAAATTGGATATTGCTTCTATCGCGAGAAACGGGGGCCGAAAGTTTGCTGTAGCGCTAAGTGCGCGAAGTGGGTGGAGTTTGCTGCTGATTGGTTGTAAGTTCGCGTCTTTTCTTTTTCGGTTTTTTCTTTTTCTTTTTTTGGTCGAAGCGGTGCTTGACAGAGGTCGGCCCGGCCCGGCCCGGCCCGAGCTCCCAAATCTCCGGCCCGGCCCGAGGTGGCCAAAGCTCGGCCCGGCCAGGCCCGGCCCGGCCCGACTTTTTTGGGTTTGATTTTTTACGCAATTTTTGTCATAATTTTTGCGATTTTCCTGAACCTATTGTTTGGTGAAGAAAATGGATGCTTTCATTGAAAAAGTGGCCGGGCCGGAGATTTGGAAGATCGGGCCGGGCCGGCCGGGTCCAGCCACCCTAAATGGGGTCAGTGAATCCGCGTGGGGGGGGGCTGTATTTGGGGGGGGGATTCACCGACCCCATTTAGGAGGGGGCCCGGCCCGCCGGCCCCCCATATTGCGACCTCATTTTTAGAGGGGCTGTATTCGGGGGGCTTTATTTGGGGGGGGTGATTTTACGACCCAATTTAGGAGAGGGCCCAGCCCGGCCCGGCCGGCCCGATTGCGACTCATTTAGGGGGCTGTATTTGGGGGGGGCTTTATTTGGGGGGGGGAGGGACGCACCCCATTTAGGAGGGGGCCCGGCCCGGCCCGGCCGGCCCATTGCGACCTCATTTAGGGGGGCTGTATTTGGGGGGGGGTGATTCACCGGTCCCATTTAGGAGGGGGCCGGGCTCGGTCCGGCCCGACTCCAAAATCTTCGGCCCGACCACGCCCGGCCCGAACCAAAAGCCCGAAATCGCGGCGCGGCCCAGGCCCGGTCGGCCTGATTGCGACCTCTGCACGGACTGGTTTCTGGT
>JASAMV010007993.1:0-11684 GCA_030248065.1 Rhynchonema sp. JSB1_4 | reverse complement strand
TTTTTGTGAAATTGTGAAATCGTATTTCTTTTATCGACCTGGGATGTCGGTGCCGCGTCGACTGCAGTAGCAGTTCGGCAGTCGACAAGCATCTGGTTGTTCGGGCAACGGGCAAATTGACGCGCGACCAACGATTTGACCTGATGTTTCAATAGAATTACAAATTCTTTATCTAGCTAGAGGTGTCCATTTTTGGTCATTATAATCGGCCAACTTTGACAGAACGGTCCATTTTGTTGACTGCCCGTGGTGCACCGACATTCTCCAGCCATACATTGTGCACCGCCACCACACAGCTCGCCATTCATGCAGGAACGACCGGGGTCAACTATAATTAGTGACACAAGCGGTTAGAGAATGCGAGGGGAAAGGGGATGTTATTGGGGCCGTTGGAATAATGTGTTTGTCAGCGATCATTGTTATTTGAACATGCATCATGCAAAGGCTATAAGAGCGGCTGTCATAACTGGGTTTGCGGGGGTGCAAGGTGGAAATGTCAGGTACCAATCGGGGCCTGGTCGCACTGTAGATTGAGCATGACCTGACCAAATGGACATGAACAAATGTTGTTGTAGCAATATGATCCTCCATAGCAGTCGATGCCGGTCGCACCGCTGCACCATGACCCGGGCGGTACTGGAAACATATTTTCTCTTCTTATTTATTTCAATATCAATTGAAAGAAAATGATTCTGTAACCAGAGGAATGCCTATAGACACATCGTGCGCCTTGTTGTGTGCTGCCCTCGGGACATGCACACACTCCGTTGCTGCATAGTGAAACATCAGTGCACTGGAGGGACTCACTGCACGCGCCGCCGATCGGCACTGGAAATAAAATAATGCATTTTTTTGAACAAAGATCTGGAAAAACTTTACGAATGAACCAAGAAAGGTACCAGTTGAGCTCAACGCAATGGCACTCTAAGCATGAGTTTTGTGTGTCTTTGTTTGGCCCTTTGGCCTCTCCCTTTGTGAACCTGAGCCGAAGCCAACCGCGGTTTGGGGGTCCAGCTGCACTCGTAAACCTAACGAACGAAAGAAGCAAGAAAAACTCTCGAGATTACAAACCTTGCACCCAGTTAATCAGACAGTAGCCGTTGCTTCTAATATTTTGAAAGTCTTGGAAGAACGCGCTCATCTTGTCAATCAATATTGCGATGAATCAATGAATACCTTTATCCCCCTGATCACTCTGTACCACACATTGTCCGTTCACAGCGACATAATTAGCGCGGCACAGACACACACCCTGCCTGCATTCGGCGTTGGTCACACATTGCGAGGAGAGGGTGCAACTGTTGCCGATTGGAACTGCAAGACTGAGGGCTTAGATTGATGGTCCGGGATTTAAAACGGACATTTGTGGACTGTTGGGAGGTTCTGCCTATCTACGCAATTGGGTCCCTTGTGGCATGAAGACCGAACCAAATTGCAGAATGTTCAACTCAGTCGCGGCAGTCGAGAAATTCAGAAAACTATAAATCAGACGCTCGCCTCACATTCGGTTGTCATGCTCCTGCAGCCAGAAATGTTGTTGGGTACCCAACTAGAACCAGAGAGAGCTTCATTGCGCACTACGGTACCTAACGTGCACAGCACATTAAGTTCATGACTTTGGGGAATTGGACCAGAGCTGGTGTTTTGCACAACCAAGCAGTGACAATATGACGGTGCGGTTTATTGAAAGAAAACAGTATTGTTTTTTCACTGGATGACGTTATTGTGACAGAGGAAGAGAAGTCGGGTACCAGGAACACTTGGCGCTCTGAACAGCTGCAAACTTCCAAATTGCACTCATTAACTACGATGTTTTTGGAACAAGCAGCTACTCTAGCACCACTTGAGCTAAAATTGCTTATTTCCTGCTTTTGGTTGTCTGTAGTTCTGTCGGAGTGGGAGGCTGAGATTGCTAAAAATATCCAAGTCCGGAAGCTGGTCGAAAATTGGGTTTGTAGTTGTAGCAGCTCCTTTTCATAAATTTTGACTTGTACTGCCTGAGCCTGTTTACCCCATCGTGCAGCAAAATTATATGAAAAGTGTTTACCTCTCGTGTCCGTTATGCAGAAACTCTGCTTGGCCACAGTTCCCGGCAGACACACGCAGAATCCATTCTCACATTGCGAATTGTGCTCGCATGGTGCTGATGTTTCAGCACATGCACTGCCGGGCAACACTGTAACGTGGATGCATGTGCCTCTGTTTTGCACCGGGGATTCATAGCGAAACTGAACTTACAATGGCTGACATTGAAAACGTAGATCAGCCCGGTTCCTACATACTTGCCTTGGTCACGTGACTTTTTACATTAAGGATAGTTCGAGATTTACGTTAATATTTCCTACATATGATGGTCAGCTAATCTTGCCAGGTATGTAGCTGCTAATAAACAACTCTTTCGCTGGTTGAATTTAGATATCTAAGCGTTCGCATGTCCACGGTTACACCAAAACGGTCCGGAACGCTTACCGTTTTTGAAGCCAGCAGGTGACAAGTACATATGTATGTACATACCTATACATAATCTTACCCACCAATAGTGCTATCGCCCTGTGAAATGTCGACACATCGTCCCTGCGTGTTGACCACCCGTGCAATGCCACACACACAATGTCCTTGCACACAACCGGCACCCCCACCACAGGCTGCTGTTGTCATGTCGCATGGGGAACCCGGCTCAACTGGAATTACATAGTGAGGAAGGTGAATATCACATGGTTCAAGGGGACCGTGAATACCGGTATCAAACTTGGTGATCGGATTCGATCGGATCTGCCTTGGTCACGTTGTAGGAACTTTTTACATTGGTCAAAATTATTGACACCAATACTTACGTGGGGAGAGATCGAAATATCCGCAATTCAAAACCACTTAGATCAGATCACCAATTTTGAGATATGTGGCCTAAAACCGAACTAACCCATAGTGGGTATACCGCCTCCAGGTATGGTGCACTGTCCGCCAATATTCACGGTACCCACAGGGCATAAACATACACCACGATCACATTTGCTGTTTCCGGTGCATACCGTCCGGGAATCGCATGGGGAACCCGGGGGAAGGTATTGAAAGTTTCCAATGGGCACGCATTCCCGTGTCGATGGTCTGCGGGTGGAGGAAGATGCGAATGGAATGGAAGAAAATTATATTTAATGTAATGGAAGAGAAAATACTCACTGCGGCGTGTAACCGGTCGGGCATCTGCAGAATCCGTTGGAGCAGTAGCTATTCCCGACACACAGACGAGCAGCGTTGCATGGGTCACCGGGGTATGCTGAAACAAGGGCGTGAAACATTAAAACAACTGAAAGATACATGTTTAAAAGTCTGAAAAGCGTACCTGCATTGTCGGGCACGGGCGTTGTGGGCCGTGGAGTGGTGCCGGACGCCGGCACACATGCATTCACTCCGGCATCGAATCGGTAGCCGGTCGGACAACTACAGTAACCCGACTGACACACACTGCCACTGCCGCACTGTAGGGAGCAGACAACGTGACCCAAACAATACGGGTCACACTGACTGCCTGGGCCCACTGCAACGGTCAGCAGATGTTTCACGTTTCAGGATAAAGGTGATAGAGTCTAAATAATATAAACCAACACGTGATCGGATCATTTGTGCATTCATCGCGCTGGGCCACTGTGCCCGTGGGACATAGACATTTGAAATAGTTCTGTGAGCATGTACTGCCACCAGTGCACCTGGTCACACCGATCGCACAATCGTCCATCGGGTCAGCTGGGTGATGTTTCACAAATGGCTATTGTCAGACATGTTTGGTATTTATGGCCTTATCAGCCTAACCTTCAGGTCCAGGCTTGTCCTGATCGACACACTGTGTAGCCTCCTGTACCAGTTCAGGGGGACACAGACAGAGACCATTGCGACAGGCTGATCCTCCACCGCATAACACACCCGCGGCACGACAGGACTGACCGGGATTCACTGAAAGGGTCAGACAAGGAGTGAATGCAATGAAAGAGAAAATTATCATGCACGCGTGCTTACCTGTATCAACATAGGGCACACATTGTGTTTGGTGGATGACCTGACCCTGTGGACATGTGCAGTACGTGTTGTAACAAAACGACCCTCCCGTGCAGCGTGCGGTACCGCTCACCGTGGAGCATTGTGCACCGGGTACCACTAAAGAATTCGGATAAATTTTAAAAAAGATCGTCAGAAAGAAAAGCAGTAAAAATTGTTCAAACAGTTATTAGCCGTCTGCTGGCAAGCTCCATTGGCCACAAATGTATTCGGCGGACAGGCACACACCAGATTGACACACGTGGAGCCACCCGTACAAATAGTGTTCACCGTGCACGAGTCACCGGGCATAACTGAAACGACAAGCTGTTTTCAGAAACAAAAAGTTAGAAATTTAAAGGAAATCAATTATAATCCACACCAATATTCTGAGTCTGTCGTTCCTGACACTGATTGTCAATGGCGACCTTGCTCACTGGACACAGACACTTGCTGTTGACACAGTAGGACCCGCCTCGACATCGGGTCACACCCACAACACACGACTGACCGGGCAAACCTGGAAGGGCACGAGGATTATAATGACGTGATTTGTCTTAGTTAGCGGCAAAGGGATCACCTGTAGACTGCGCCGACATGCACTGCCCGTTCTCAATGCGTTCCCCACTTGGACATGTGCAAAGTCCGTTGGCACACACACTATTGCCTGTGCACACATGCGTCTCGTCACATAGACTGCCCGGGTGCACTGCATTCGGGGAAGAGGGACTTTTTGAAACTTTTTTTTAGTAAAAACATCCTTTTTCACCTTACCATAAGTGGTCTTGATGACACACGCCTGATTCTCGACCGTCTGTCCTGTGGGACAAAGGCAGTAGCCGTTCTGACATATCGATCCGCCCGTGCACACTGCCCTGATGTCGCACGGGGATAGAGGTGGCACTGAAACATTTGTTTGCAAAGTGCAAGATTGAGCGAATTGTGTAATTTTCAGAGAGGGAAAGGACGAACCTTGAATGGACGGACTGCTGACGCACTGCGACTCCGTCTGTACAGTACCGATCGGGCATACACACACCCGTCCGTTGCAGTAGCTGCCCGCGCAGCACACCTCGCCGTGCGCGCATGAGAAACCCGCGCCGACTGAAGATTTTAGATCATAATTTTATCATTGAAAGTAAAAGAAATTACAAACATTTTATCACTGACCAACAAGCGTGACACACGCATTGTTCTGATGGACTTTTCCCTGCGGGCAAGCACACACAAAGTTGATACACACCGCACCCCCAGTGCACGGCGTGAAGTCATTGCAAGCAGTGCCGGGTGGTGCAGCGGCTGGTAAAAATGTCCACTTTTACTTTCCCTTGTTTGAATAAATAAGCTTTTTTGTTTGTTTAAAACGAGCATATACTGTATACCTTGTATCGCGTCGCTTGCCATACAATTGAGATTGAGCCATACTTGTCCAGTATCGCACTCACACAGTCCTTGTTGACTGCACCTGCCCCCACCCTCACACTGCTGTCGTGTCACACAGGGCATTCCAAACGGGGTCGGTTCGTCGGGGGGATCGAATTGGTGCGATAAGTACTGCAGCTCGATGTCTCTGCAAGTATCAAAGCTTTTGGTGTGCGATCCTAATTCCCTTCCATCTCAGGCAAACCACACCTGGTTGTCCGATTCTGCTCCATTCCAGGCGCCGTATTATCAACAAGAATATTGACGATCTCCGCGTCCTCAGAATCAGTCACATTGGATTCCAATTTGGTGTTAGTAAAGAACAGATGATTGTAAGTGTTGTAGTTGGTACTGGTACGAACATTCGTATTAGTTCCAGTTAGCTGAGGCATGCGTCTGAGTGCATTGTTAACAACGGCCGGTTGTATGGTGGCGTAGTTAGTGTACAGTTCGTCCATTAGCAATTGGGCGTCGTGCGGCACACCACTTTCAGCCAACAATTGTACTAGGTTCGGATCGCTGTATGGCCGATACCCTAATGCATGGATGGGAGCACTAACTGCGATTTGTATTAGTGTAGGCCACAGGGTGTTGTGACAACAGCTTCCTACCGTGGTCAACGCACTGTGATTCACGCTCTCGGCAGCTGCTGCTGATCCAGAAATGTTACAGCGGCAGTATGAATGTCAGGAAAAAATTTACTCTGCACTGCCATTGACCCTCTGTTATATTTCAATACCCGAAACAGTTTCATCATGAGCAAGAAACATAGAATCAGAACCACATGGGATGCCCACGCGATAAAATGGCACGGAGCCTGTTCAAAGCTGCATTGGCCCATTTCCTGACTGCCATTCACTCCTTACCATACATGGCCAGATAGCGGTGCGGTTGTGGAGCGCGATGTGCAACCCCCATTTCGGTGGAGCGCCATGTTTTTTTGTGGAGCGCCATGTTTTTTTGCGGAGCGCCATGTTTTTTTGTGGAGCGGCAAGTTCAATCCGACTGTTTTTGTGGAGCGCCATGTTTTTTGTGGAGCGCCATGTTTTTTGCGGAGCGCCATGTTTTTTGTGGAGCGCCATGTTTTTTTGTGGAGCGCCATGTTTTTTTGTGGAGCGCCATGTTTTTTTGTGGAGCGCCATGTTTTTTTGCGGAGCGCCATATTTTTTGTGGAGCGGCAAGTTCAATCAGACTGTTTTTGTGGAGCGCCATGTTTTTTGTGGAGCGCCATGTTTGTTTGCGGAGCGCCATCTTTTTTGTGGAGCGCCATGTTTTTTTGTGGAGCGCCATGTTTTTTGTGGAGCGCCATGGTTTTTTGTGGAGCGCCACGTTTTTTGTGGGGCGCCATGTTTTTTTGTGGAGCGCCATGTTTTTTTGCGGAGCGCCATATTTTTTGTGGAGCGGCAAATTCAATCAGACTGTTTTTGTGGAGCGCCATGTTTTTTGTGGAGCGCCATGTTTGTTTGCGGAGCGCCATCTTTTTTGTGGAGCGCCATGTTTTTTTGTGGAGCGCCATGTTTTTTGTGGAGCGCCATGTTTTTTTGTGGAGCGCCATGTTTTTTGTGGAGCGCCATGTTTTTTTGTGGAGCGCCATGTTTTCCGCGCCAACGCAAGTTAACAGGGGAGCGCCAAGTTCAGAGAGGCGCGTCAAGTTTGAGAGTAGCGCCGAGAGGAGCTCCAAGTTTAAGGAGGAGCCTCAAGTTCGTTCCCTCTTGTGGAGCGCGAAGTTTTATTACCTACAGAGACTACATGTGCTTGCCAAAACATGCGTGGAGCCTCAAATTTAACCAAAAGTTGCTGTCGGCAACACGAGAGGCGCCCGACGTGCGCTCGACCACACCAGTGGAGCGCCAAGTTCGCAATTACATAACTCGCTTAAGAAGGCTCCTTTTGGCATTTTAAAATCAGTTCTGGAACCGACTGGTTCATACGTGCTTCGCATTTTCCAACTAAATGGTATCGCGATGTCATTCCATCGCCAATACGGGAACCCAAAAAGTGACCCTGTCGACCGGTGGACACCGACGACCGGGTCACCTTTGGATGACCACGCCCTATATATACGCAAATGGCGAAACATTTTTGGGTGATGTTGTCATTGTGTGAATGAATAAAAAATTGCAATTGAGCGATTACGTGAGAGAATACCGACTGTATCCTGTCGCACCCGTCAACAGCAGTAATGTGGGAGGAGCCTGATGTGCGCAAACATTGTGGGTGGAGCCTGATGTGCACAGCGTCGTAGTTTGACCATAATTTCGTCCTTCCACGTATTACCCTGGTATTGAGTCAACGAGCGCATATTGAACGATAACCGCATCAGGTTCTGCTTAAGTTCGGGACGCCACTGGACTCACGTTGACTCAATACCAGGGTAATACGTGGAAGGACGAAATTATGGTCAAACTACGACGCTGTGCACATCAGGCTCCACCCACAATGTTTGCGCACATCAGGCTCCTCCCACATTACTGCTGTTGACGGGTGCGACAGGATACAGTCGGTATTCTCTCACGTAATCGCTCAATTGCAATTTTTTATTCATTCACACAATGACAACATCACCCAAAAATGTTTCGCCATTTGCGTATATATAGGGGGTGGTCATCCAAAGGTGACCCGGTCATTGGTGTCCACCGGTCGATCGGGTCACTTTTTGGGTTCCTGTATTGGCGATGCAGTGGCATTGGGATACCTTTTAGCATGAAACTACAAGGCACGCATGAACCAGTCGGTTCCAGAACTGATTTCAAAATGCTGAAAGGAGCTTTTTTAAGCGAGTTAAGAAATTGCGAACTTGGCGCTCCACCGGTGTGGTCGAGCGCACGTCAGGCGCCTCTCGTGTAACCGGGAGCACCTTTTGGTCAAACTTTGGGCTCCACTGGACAAACTCGCGGTGACACAATACTAGGGTAATGCGCCAAAGCCCATGCTTCTGGCCAAACTGCGTTACGCTGTGCACATGAGGCTCCACCGACAGTTTTTGTGCACGTCGCGCTCCTCCCACATCCCTGCTGTTGACTGTTACGACCAAATTCAGCCCGTATTCTCACATACAATCGCTCAGTCGAAATGTTTTATTCATCCCTCAAGCATAGTGACAGTAAAAAATGTTTCGCAAGTTGCGTATATATAAGGGGTGGACCTCCAAAGGTGACCCGGTCGTCGGTGTCCACCGGTCGACAGGGTCACTTTTTGGGTTCCCGTATTGGCGATGGAATGACATCGCGATACCATTTAGTTGGAAAATACGAAGCACGTATGAACCAGTCGGTTCCAGAACTGATTTTAAAATGCCAAAAGGAGCCTTTTTAAGCGAGTTATGTAATTGCGAACTTGGCGCTCCACTGGTGTGGTCGAGCGCACGTCGGGCGCCTCTCGTGTTGCCGACAGCAACTTTTGGTTAAATTTGGGGCTCCACGCATGTTTTGGCAAGCACATGTAGTCTCTGTAGGTAATAAAACTTCGCGCTCCACAAGAGGGAACGAACTTGAGGCTCCTCCTTAAACTTGGAGCTCCTCTCGGCGCTACTCTCAAACTTGACGCGCCTCTCTGAACTTGGCGCTCCCCTGTTAACTTGCGTTGGCGCGGAAAACATGGCGCTCCACAAAAAAACATGGCGCTCCACAAAAAAACATGGCGCTCCACAAAAAAAGATGGCGCTCCGCAAAAACATGGCGCTCCGCAAACAAACATGGCGCTCCACAAAAAACATGGCGCTCCACAAAAAAACATGGCGCTCCACAAAAAAAGATGGCGCTCCGCAAAAACATGGCGCTCCGCAAACAAACATGGCGCTCCACAAAAAACATGGCGCTCCACAAAAACAGTCTGATTGAACTTGCCGCTGCACAAAAAATGTGGCGCTCCGCAAAAAAACATGGCGCTCCACAAAAAACATGGCGCTCCACAAAAAACATGGCGCTCCGCAAAAAACATGGCGCTCCACAAAAAACATGGCGCTCCACAAAAAACATGGCGCTCCGCAAACAAACATGGCGCTCCACAAAAAACATGGCGCTCCACAAAAACAGTCTGATTGAACTTGCCGCTCCACAAAAAAACATGGCGCTCCGCAAAAAAACATGGCGCTCCACAAAAAAACATGGCGCTCCACAAAAAACATGGCGCTCCGCAAAAAACATGGCGCTCCACAAAAAACATGGCGCTCCACAAAAACAGTCTGATTGAACTTGCCGCTCCACAAAAAAACATGGCGCTCCGCAAAAAAACATGGCGCTCCACAAAAAAACATGGCGCTCCACCGAAATGGGGGTTGCACATCGCGCTCCACCGACCGCACCGCTCTTAAGTACTGACCGCACCGCTATCTGGCCATGTATGCTCCTTACCGCAGGTTGGGGGTTTTCTGGTTGGGGGTTTTCGGGGTTGATGCGGCTGGTGTTGTCATACACTTTTGATGCTGTTGCTCCCCCCACCACGTTCCTCCTTGTGGGCACATCGTTCTCCGCGGGGGCTGGGAATAAAAATATTTTTTTTTTTTTTTTTGTATTTTTATTGTTATTTTGTCGCCTTCTCCACACCAGCGGAATAGGAGGGTAGCGGAGTAGCGGGGGGGGAGCCGCGCCTTTTCCATTCCTAATGCAAAAGGGGGATGGCGGGTTGGCGGGGTAGCGGGTCAGCTGGTTTTTCTCCCCCCTAACCCCCCTATCCCCCTGATCCGTGCGCTTCACAATGCAAAGCGGATTAGCGGGTTAGCAGATTAGCGTGCACGTTAACCGCTTTTTGCGATTAGAACCGGTTCTATTTTTTTGCGGATTAGGGCAGTGGGCGCGTCTTCAGAAATGTTTACTTTGCTTTGAAAATGGTACAAGAGTATAAAATAAGTTGCACATGGGTAATTCAACATGCTGCGTTCATTGGAAGTATTTTTATTCTATTTGGCTGCTTGCTAAACAGCTCTTTTTAACATCCATCTGTGCATTAATGGGTTCAAAACTATCTTTTAAAGAAAACTATTCCGAAATCAAAGAATTGAGTGAAATGAATGGTGATTACCTTCGTAAATGAAAAAGTCAAACAGCGCGTATTGTGAAGACAAACGCTTTTGCGGATTAGCGGATTAGCGGGCGCACATGAGCGGACCCGCTAATCCGCTTTTCCAAATTTCCATTGTGAATGCAAAAGCGTGCGTAGAAAGCAGGCCCGATAATCCGCAACCCGCTAATCCGCTTTGACACGCTAATCCGCTGCATTGTGAATTCGGCCCCGGCCGCTAAAGAACGTGGGATAGGATCGAATCTTGGTGACGTGACTTTTTTTGTAGAAGAAACTTGCTGATATGTCACTAAAACTTGTATCACTAAAGAGTTGTCAGGCTAAAAATAACAACTTTACGCTCGCAAACATTAGTGGCATTAGTGACATAAAAAGTCACTTGACCAAGGGAGGGCCGGTTCATTCCGATCCGATCACCAAGTTTAACACTGATACTGATACCACAGGCCGAACTATGCTTCTAGACAACAAAGAACAATCACACGCTTATTGGCGTTCGCGCGTTCAAGGTGTAGATATTGTTCTTTCTTCCCTGGAGAACGAAGTATGAGGCCTTTGAAGGTCAGTGGCGCCATTAGAGAATTTGATGAAACTTAGAGTCTCAAAATGGCTTCGAGGCGCATCGAGAGTATCGTATGGGAATTTCAAATTTCCCGAATTCGGAAGCAAAATTCGACTCCCGGCAGGACCGACCGCCCACATCGCGGCCTTCGATCATCATCTCATAGATCACGTGACCGCTTGTGCTGTTGTTATAAGGTGCAAAGTGCGCGAATTCGAACTTTTTCCACACAAATTCTCGATCCCCCTCGAAGCCATTTTGGGACTATGAGCCCCTGGATCTGAGGGTTGCTTGCGATTTGAAAATTTATATTTGGGATTTGTTCTAGTCTGGGACAGATCTCTAAACAGACGAAGTTTCATCAAATTCTGTATTGGTGCTACTGACCTTTCAGTTTCAGCGAAGTAATCGGTAAGTTATAATATAATCATACCGTCAAAAGATGACATGCAATATCCGTGCGTTAGTACAGTACCAGGCGGACATACGCACAAGCCACCCACGCAGATCGAACCACCCGTGCACAGGTCATGTTGAATGTCGCAGTATACAGTTTGACTGCTTGGTACTGCAAGGATGTTAGGTACTGTTAGTGCTGCTGGGCGGCGTTTTGTCTGATTAAAATTTAGGGAGGTCTATAATTGCTGATAGG
>JASAMV010007992.1:0-20158 GCA_030248065.1 Rhynchonema sp. JSB1_4 | reverse complement strand
ATTGCTCTACTTCTGAGGGAGATACTCTATCTTGGGGTGGGAGGGGTGCGGTACTTTACTGGTTCTATTACGGGGCGGGGCTCTATTCCGGGGGGGGCCCTATTAATTCACTGACAAGAACCTGAAAAAATTGTTCCCAGAAATACCCCCAAAAAGGGGTTTGAAAGGATGTTTTTTCGCTTGTAATCGCATTTATTCGTGTCTATTCGTCAATAAGAAGCGTACTATTGCTCTGTCTGAACGAACAACTAACGTGCATGAATGTACCTGTGCACCACTCCACTATCAAGCGTTAATACACTACTACATAGGGATATGGGATGTTAATTAGGGGGCTCTATTCCGAGGGGGCTCTATTAATTCACTGACCCCTTTTTTGGGGGGGCTGTATTACGGGGGGGCTCTATTCCGGGGGGCTGTACCGTATTCCCTAAAATAGAGCCCCCCAAAAATACAGCCCCCCCCTAAAAGGGGTCAGTGAAAAAATAGAGCCCACCAACTTGGAATTCCCCGGTTGGGGGTCGTAAAGTTAAGTTCTTGTATAAGACACCTTGTGTACAACGTTTGTGGTTGAGTATATGATGACGACGTAAAGCCTTTTATGGAAGATCTGCACCTAAAAACACTCAATAATGAAATGACCAGTAACACCCTGACAGAACTCCATTTTAGGGGTATTTTTTGGAACATTTTTTTGAGACTTTGGACAGCGAAAAAATACAGCCCCCCAAAAATAGAGCCCCCCTTGTATTTTAGGTTTTACGGTACCGTATTCCCTAAAATAGAGCCCCCCAAAAATACAGCCCCCCTAAAAGGGGTCAGTGAAAAAATAGAGCCCCCCAAAAATACAGCCCCCCCCAACTTGGAATTCCCCGCTTGGGGGTCGTAAAGTCAAGTTCTTGTATAAGACACCTTGTGTACAACGTTTGTGGTTGAGTATATGATGACGTAAAGCCTTTTATGGAAAATCTGCACCTAAAAACACTCAATAATGACCAGTAACCAGTGCAGTTCCTGGGGGGAGGGGGTTCCCCCCCCTAAGGTACACTAACCGCCGCGACCAAGGTACACTAAACACTAGTACACTAACCGCCGCGCCAGGTACACTAACCGCCTCAATTTTTGCCTAAAATTGGCATTTTAGGCCTAAAATGGGCATTTTTAGGCCTAAAATGAGTGATTTTTAGGTCAATGATGTCAAAAGTCGCCAATATACCCTTTTTATGAAGAATTTTTTCCAAAAAGGGGCAAAAATCGGTCAAATTTTCTACCCCAAAAAGCGACTTTTTCCTGGATTTGGGTCTTCCCCCCCCCCTTCCCCCCCAGGGAGGTACACTAACCGCCGCACGGAAAAAAGGGGTAGGTACACTAACCGCCGCGCCGGACCCAGGAACTACACTGGCATGGCAGTAACACCCTGACAGAACTCCATTTTAGGGGTATTTTTTGGAACATTTTTTGAGATTTTGGGCAGCGAAAAAATACAACCCCCCAAAAATAGAGCCCCTCAAAAATACAGCCCCCCTAAAAGGGGTCAGTGAAAAAATACAGCCCCCCCCTGTATTTTAGGTTTTACGGTATTTAGGTTTTTACGGTAGGCACCAGCCAGGAAAATCTGTGCACATTTATCATGTCCACGCCTTATTTAGAGCCTGAAGCGAGACCTGAACACAATCAGCATACCAGGCTACCAGCATACGGCAGTTGCGGCGAGTCACTTGGATTCCGTTTGTGCAGTGTAGTACTTGGTCAGGGTGTTGACGATAGATAGATTGGGACCCGAAATGTGTTGATGATAGATAGATGACCCAAGTCCGAAATCTGGGGGGGGGGGTCGACCCAAACTTGTTGACGATAGATAGATGGTGGGGGGCAGAGGTCGCAATCGGGCCGGCCCGACCTCGGGCCGGGCCGGGCCGCGATTTTGGGCTTTTGGCTCGGGCCGGGCCGGGCCGGGCCGGAGATTTGGAGGGTCGGGCCGGGCCGGGCCGGGCACCCCGGCCCGAAGCTTCTGAAGTGACTTATTTTACTGAAAAAGTAGGGATTTTTTTGTCAAAAATACTAAAATTTCTGACGGATTCGGCAAGCAAGTGATCAGTATTGTCTCTATCTGACGACCATTTCATGGAAAACAATGTATTTTCAACCAGTGGTGTAGCTACCCAGGCGGGGCGGCAACCTACAGTACCACCAAAAATGTGGGACGGCAACCTACCTACTGTACCGGCCGGGCTAAGGGGGAACAAAATTTTTTCGGTCGAAATTTTGAAGAAAATGTGCTCTAAAACGCTAATTTCGCGCGTAGCGCGGCGATTTATCGCCTATTTGGAGTGAAAAGTACCGATTTTATATACCATTTTGAGCCAAAAATCGCAACTTACTGTACTAGCCGCCTGCGGCGACCTACCTAGTGTACCAGGATGGAGCGTCAACCTACCTACCTACTGTACCTAGGGGGTACCCCCACCCCCTGCAACACCGTTGTTTTCAACCAAAAAATAGGTTAAAAAAATCGCAAAAATTATGACAAAACTTGGGTTAAAATCTGAGCCAAAAAATTCGGGCCGGGCCGGGCCGGAGATTTGGGGGTTCGGGCCGGGCCGGGCCGGAGATTTGGGGGTACGGGTCGGGCCGGGCCGGGCCGGAGATTTGGGGGCTCGGGCCGGGCCGGGCCGGCCAAACCCGGCCCGATTGCGACCTCTGGTGGGGGGCAGTGGTGTAGCTACCCAGACGGGGCGGCAACCTACTGTACCACCCAAAATGCGGGGCGGCAACCTACCTACTGTACCAGCCGAGCTAGGGGGGGGGGGGGGTCGTACCACTTGGGGGGGTCATCTGGAAACCGAAATTTTTTATGTCTAAATACTGAAGAAAATGTGGCCTAAAACACTAATTTCGCGCGCAGCGCGCGATTTTTCGCCTATTTGCAGACAAATATGCTAATTTTATGCAATTTTAAGCCAAAAATGAATGTTTTGGGTGAAAAGTTAGGTGGGGCGGCAACCTACCTACTGTACCAGGGGAGGGGCGGCAACCTACCTACTGTACCAGGCGAGGGGCGACAACCGCCCTACTGGACCGGGGGGGGGACCCCCCCCCACCCCCCCCCCCACCCACACCACTGGTGGGGGGGGGGGGTCGCCAAAAATCAAGGTATAGTATGGTGTACTAAGTAGGTAATAATGTGTAAATTTATTAATGAAAATGTACTTAGATGTACTAAATCCGCGCGTAGCGCGCGATTTTTTGCCTATTTGGGACAAAAAATACCGATTTTGAGCCATTTTGAGGCAAAAATGCCCATTTTGGGGTCGAAATGTGTTGACGATAGATAGATTGTTCCCAGAATTTGTTGACGATAGATAGATTTGTCCATAAGTGTTGACGATAGATAGATGAAATCAAAAAGTGTTGACGATAGATAGATGAATTTGGGGGGGACCCCACCCCCACCCCCCCCCCCCCAAGTACTACCCTGCGTTTGTGTGAATTCTACTATCTCCGCGTCCTCGCCTTGCCCACAAAAAACTCAAAATGAAATGAGAGAGATTACTCGGCTCCTCCACCCTGCGTTTGTGCATATGCTGACGTGCGCATTTGTTGTCGTGCCGGGAAGACTGATTATAAATAAAACGGATAAAGCTGATAAACCTGATAAACCCGACTCCCTTGCGCTGGGGGGAAGACTGATTACAAATAACCCGGATAAAGCTGATAAACCTGATAAAGCTGATAAACCCGACTCAGCTGCGCTGGGGGGAAGACTGATTATAAATAACCCGGATAAAGCTGATAAACCTGATAAACCCGACTCAGCTGCGCTGGGGGGAAGACTGATTACAGATTGAAAAATAAAACGGATAAACCCGAATCGGTTGTGGGACAGTTCGTTCCCAGTGATCTGGTCCGGATGCAACTGTTTTGGAGTTGGAACGACAGCGCGTAATGTTTCACGTCAGTGATTGCCTCGCTGTTTTGCAGGCCTGAGATGTTTCATTTGACTCAGGCTGGACGGAGCCTAAGCCTAAGCTGTAGCCAAGTGAAACATCACAGACACTACAAACTCGAGATAGTCAATGACGTGAAACATTAGTGCCCAACTGCTATTTACTGCTGCATTCAATTGGGACCAGACCCCAACACCAGCTCGTGCTTCACGTCACGCCACACCGGCCATACGCCCGTTCCGCGTAATTCAGTCAGCGTAATCAGTCTTCCCCCCAGCTGCCCAACCCAGGAAGGCTGATTATATGTATGCTACAGCATGCGTAATCAGCCTTCCTGAGATTGGGCCTTGGGGGGAAGGCTGATTATGGCTTCGTTTAATTTGTAATCAGTCTTCCCCCCAGAGCCTCTGCAGGGTGTACTGATTACAATGGTAATCAGTCTTCCATCAACCTTTGTTGTTTGTTGACCTTGTCATGAAAATGAAGCTGCAAATTTCGCAAGCAATTCGTAACAAGGTGACTTGATGACAATCTCAGAATCTCTATTTATTAAGCCACACATGACTTCGTTCAGTCTACCTTGCCGCTCTCGATGCCAATTTTGAACAAGCATTGACCGTGCGATCTGAAAATATTTCCACCGAATGTTCGAGAACTTTCCAGAATGACGTGTCGACCAAGTGATGACGTGCTTGTGTGTTTGGTGATATCATATACCAGCATATGGACGTCACTCACTACAATTGGCTGCGTGAACCAAACCACCACACAATCATGTCGTATTACCGCGTATCAAGGCACTCACGGGAGCTGATGGAATATATATCATACTATTTGACGATGATGACATAAACTCGAAACCGGGCTCGGTCCACAACAGCGCATTACCTTAACCTTAACATTAGCACTAACTTTAATAACACTAACCCTAACACTAACGTTAACACTACGCTAACACCATAAACGCAAACATCAAGGAGAAAATGACGACCAAAAACGTCCGCTTCCGTGGACCGGGCCCTATGCAGTTTTGCGCATTTTTGCCAATGAGGCAGGCAAAGCCAACATCGCACACACAGTTCAGCTTTACTGCTGATATCGGGCCACACCTGGCACGAGGAAAGGTAATTGACAAACATCGAAGGCCACTCACGGAAGCCAATCGCTCAGATTATTACGATGCAAGAAGCAGTATGCGACTATTTTCATTTCAATTTGAATTAATTAGTTTCAGTTTCAATTACTTTTCATGCAACCGAATCCTCACTGTGAGAACACAAATCGCAATTTTCAGATCACAAAAGATGTATGTTTCCGCTCCTAGTTGGTCACTTTCGTGTTTGAAGATCAAAGAAAACTACGTGCTCGTTTACTCACTACTGATGTCAAAAACCTAAGGTTGATTGAATTTGTAGTTTTGTTCTTTTTTCATGGGTTGTACTCGATCGGCAGGTTCTTGCGACGCACCATGCCGTCACCCTGCAAAATTTGGGTTTTGGTTCAGTTTGGCAAGCAAGAAAGAGAAAAAAACAAAAGTGTCGAATTTTAGCAAAATGAATAGAAATGTGCATAGGTCCGATCCGGAACCTGGAACCATTCGCGACGGAACTGCTTGGCGGCCCCCTCGGGTGCATTCGTCCATTCGAACGAGATGCGATCGTTGTTGGTGTCGGCCGTCGCTGCAAAGCATAATATCGCTTTGAGGTTTGTGATACGAATCAAACATAAGTATTGGTCGACAACATAACCGAAGTTGAACGGTTCACACGAGATGGTGAGCATTTGCGCCTCTTTCGGGTCCAGACATCCGCAGGGCGGTTGGACGTTGATGCGCTGCATGTTGGTCGTCTTCAGGGCCCAGCCGATTCGATGCGCACCGTTGTTCGTGATGCGAACGTTGTACACCTGCGTGTGAAACATCACTGTGCTCTGCCAACCATGAACGAAACTGTCTTCCGTAATCCATCACCATCAGCAACAACTAACGTTTTTCTCCGTGAACGGCGCGTTGTACATGATCTTCTTGTCTGGCTCGGTGATAATGTCGGCGGGCATTTGCGCAGACATGATGACTAGATAGAGTGGGTTGGTGAAGCGAAAGACGTTGCAAGTCGATCAGCGTCGATAAATTTTGAAAGAATTAAACAAAGCAAATTTTGAAAGACTGCTCGCTTTTATACTGTTGGCTGTTTGGGCGCCATGGTCACTCCACGACGCAACATGGATGGAAAAGTTTCGACAGTTGCTTCGTGAGCGAAAAACACAAGTTTTTTCATGATTGCTGTGTTAGTAAAAAAACGACGGGCGCGAGGCTAGAAGAGATCAAATGACACTCATTCACATTCTATTTTAAAAACTGCAAATTTCATCCACGTCCGAAGACGGTGAGTTTAATACGTTTCTCACGAAGTAGTCTGAACTTGACCTCCTTTTTGCACCTTCCAGTTACCCGATCAAGTGTGCCCACTCGACAAGAGAATTCCAGCAGTCTCCCAATTTGGCACCACACCGCGGGAAACCGGAAAACTCCCGGTAAGATCTTTGTCTGTGCTGTTTGTTCGTTGATTTGCGTTATTTTTGCCTTGTTTTATCAATGAATGTCAAAAATCTTGAAATATGACTTCCCATTCCTTCTAGTGGTCCATCGAGTGGTTTCCCGGTGCGATGTCATTGTCAAATGAGGCGAGGAGCTCGCGGAGCATTGTGACCTGAACATCGGAAATCTGGCAAGTTTACTTTGGGATCATTAACATTGAGCCTCGTTCAGTTCTGGGTTGTGCTGCTTCGATCGCTTCATTCATTCATCCAACAACAACAAGCTACTAATTGAAATTCAAACAACGTAAATACGCAGACATGAGTCTTGACTCAGGCTTAAACTTAGGTTTTTGGGGTTAGGCTGCGGCGAAGCATATATACGACGTGCATAATAATGTCTTCCTGGGAGACGGCCCTGGGGGAAGGCAATCACGGGGATTCCCTTCAGATAATCCGCTTTATTTTCAAATCGGTATTAAGTGTTCCTTCCAGGGTGCCTGCAGGATGAATGAGTCTTCCATCAACCCTCCAATCGTCTGTGTGTGTTGGTCAACGAGCTCGAAAATGAGCCCGACAAATGAACCGGAAAGCAAACCAATGCAAGAGATTAGCAAGCCACGCTGTGAGAGTGAGAGATAATAAGTACCATAAAAGCCCAATAGAAGGGGAGGGGGCTCTATTAATTCACTGATCCCATTTTGGGAGCTCTAGGGGGGCCTCTATTAATTCACTGACCCGAATCTGAAAAATTGTTACCAAAAAATACCGCAAAAAGCCCTAAAAAGGGGTTTGAAAGGATGTTTTTTCGCTTGTAACCAGAGGTGGGAATCGGGCCGGGTTACCTCGGCCCGGCCCGGCCCGACGAGGTCCGGGGGTCGGCCCGGCCCGGCCCGGCCCGACTTGGAAAAAAGTCGGCCCGGCCCGGCCCGGCCCGATTTTTTCGGCCCGACTTTTTCTGATGATATTTTGAAGCAATTTTTTGGTGCAAAAATTACTGTTTTTTGGTTTAAAAATACCTGATAATCATGGAAGTCGGTACTAATTTGCAGAATCGCGAGAAATTTTGGCGATGATGTCGGGCCTTTTCGGGCCGGCCACCCCGGCCCGGCCCGGCCCGACATTCCGAAAAGTCGGGCCCGGCCCGAACGTCGGGCCGGGCCGGCCCGATTCCCACCTCTGCTTGTAACCGCATTTATTCGTGTCTATCGTCAATAGGAGGCGTATTATGTGCTCTGAACGAACAACAAACGTGCATAATGTCCTGTGCACTACTATCAAGCCTTAATACACTGCTGTATACCGTAAAACCTAAAATACAAGGGGGGGGCTGTATTTTTTCACTGACCCCTTTTAGGGGGGGCTGTATTTTTGGGGGGGCTGTATTTTTTCGCTGCCCAAAATCTCAAAAAATGTTCCAAAAAATACCCCTAAAATGGAGTTCTGTCAGGGTGTTACTCGTCATTATTGAGTGTTTTTAGGTACAGATCTTCCATAAAAGGCTTTACGTCATCATATACTCAACCACAAACGTTGTACACAAGGTGTCTTACAAAAGAACTTGACTTTACGACCCCCAAGCGGGGAATTCCAAGTTGGGGGGGGGGCTGTATTTTTGGGGGGGGGCTCTATTTTTTCACTGACCCCTTTTAGGGGGGCTGTATTTTTGGGGGGGGGCTCTATTTTAGGGAATACTGTAGGGGATGTTTGTTAATAGGGAGGGGGCTCTATTCCGGGGGCCTCTATTAATTCACTGGCCCCTTTTTGGGGGACTATTCCGGGGGCCCGAAGGTACAGTATCTCACCCTCGCCGGTACGGTATGCGCCCCCCGCACTCAGGTACAGTATCTCCCGCTCTCTGGTACGGTATCTCTCTCCCAGTACCGTAAAAACCAAAATACAGCCCCCGGTAGGGTTAGAGAGATGTCGGGTGTCGGCTGTCGGGTGTCGGGTGTCGGGTGCCAAAAAAGTGTAGGTGTCGGGTGTCGGGTGTCGGGTACCCCCAGATGTCGGGTGTCGGGTTTTTTTGGACCCGACACCCGACAGCCGACACCCGACACTTACGGTTCAAAACATCAGTTTTGCTGAGAGAAGAATTTTGGGAGAAAATTTTCTTCGGATCAAATGTTTCCGAAGACGCAGAATGTGACATTTTGGTGTTTATTTCGTGTGAAAATACTTGAATTCAGTAACCCGAGCCAAAAAATTGCACTAACGATGCAAATGAGCAAAAATTTGCCTGTTTTTGTTACAAAAACAGGTGTCGGGTGTCGGGTTTTTTTCAAAAACTAGATGTCGGGTGTCGGGTTTTTTTACAACTGTCGGGTGTCGGGTGTCGGCTTTTTTTCTCAGATGTCGGGTGTCGGGTGTCGGGTTTTTTCAGATGTCGGGTGTCGGCTGTCGGGTGTCGGGTACCCCCCCGACCTCTAACCCTAGCCCCCGGTATAGAGCCCCTCCCCTTAATACAACAGCCCCCCAAAAAGGGGCCAGTGAATTAATAGAGCCTCCCCCGGAATAGAGCCTCAAAGTAACATCCCCTATACAGTAGTGTATTAAGGCTTATAGTGGTGCGCAGGTACATTTATGCACGTTTGTTGTTCGTTCAGGGCACATACCGTAAAAACCTAAATACAGCCCCCGGAATACCTAGAGCCCCCCCGTAATACAGCCCCCCAAAAAGGGGTCAGTGAATTAATAGGGCCCCCCGGAATAGAGCCCCCCTAAAGTAACATCCCCTATACTGTGGTGTATTAAGGCTTGATAGTGGTGCACAAGGTGCATTTATGCACGTTTGTTGTTTGTTCAGAGGAGAGCACATAATACGCCTCTTATTAACGAATAGACACGAATAAATGCGATTACAAGCGAAAAAACATCCTTTCAAACCCCTTTTTAGGGGTTTTTGGGGGTATTTCTTGGAACAATTTTTTCAGGTTCGGGTCAGTGGATTAATAGAGGCCCCCCGGAATAGAGCCCCCCCGTAATAGGGCCCCCCAAAATGGGCTCAGTGAGTTAATAGAGCCCCCCTTCTATTTAGGTTTTTACGGTAATACGCCTCTTGTACTTGTTGAAGAATAGACACGAACAATTGCGATTACAAGCGAAAAAACATCCTTTCAAACCCCTTTTGGGGGTATTTCTGGGAACAATTTTTCAGATTCGGGTCAGTGACCCTCTTCTATTTAGGTTTTTACGGTAGTTCCTGGGGGGAGGGGGTCCCCCTCGGGTAGGCCTGCCCCACTGTTCCCCCTCCAGCAGTGTAGTGGCAGGCAGATGGTTGCAAGGTACCCTTGAGGGGGGATGGATCCAGATGGTTGCAAGGTACCCCCTACCCAGCCTCCAGAAGGTTGCAAGGTACCCCTGGGGTCCGAAAAAAGGGTGTTTTTTGCATGCTTTTTTCTGCAAAATTGGCCGAAAAAATGGTACTTTTTTGCATTTTGGCCGAAAATTTGCCCAAAATAGCTATTATATGGAGGTTTGCGCGCGGAGCGCGCGATTTTTGGGGTTTTGAGGTCGAAAAACACCCATTTTTGCCTATAAAAACCATAAATTTATGGTTGCAAGGTACCCTCCGGGGTGGTTGCAAGGTACCTACCCTTCCCCCCCATCCCCCCCCCCCAAGGGGTGGTTGCAAGGTACCTACTCCTTAGGGGGGGGAATCCCCCCCATCCCCCCCCAGCCACTACACTGCCCTCCAGGTACGTCTGCTCCCCCAATTTCTGCCTAAAACAGGCAAATTTAGGCCTAAAATAGATATTTTTAGGCACAAAATGAGTGATTTTTTTTCAATGTCGTCAAAAATCGCCAAAATACCCTTTTTATTGAGATTTTTTCCAAAAAGGGGCACAAATGAGCCAAATTTTCGACCTCAAGAAATGACTTTTCTCCAAATTTGGGTCCTCCCCCCTTCCCCCCAGGTGGGTGCGTCTGTTCCCCCTCCGAAAAAAAGGAGGGTACTGCCTGTTCCCCCTCCGGACCAGCAACTACACTGCTCTCTCCCCCAACTTTTCCAAGACCTTTTCGGAGTTTTTCGCGGTTGTCGACCCCGCCCTTGCATCAACTATGGTTCCAGGTTCATTAAAACTGCCCACCAAAACAAACAACATGCCGGGACGGGTGCTCAATGTCGCCGTTCCGGTTGTTCGCAGGAGAAATGGACCGCATTTACGCCAAAACCAAGGCAATCCAACACAAACAGTTGTGCAAAATTGATCTTCTGATTTGTTGTGGTGATTTTCAGTCTGTGCGAAACCTCTCTGATTTGAAGTGGTAGTTCGTGGTCGTCTGCTTATGTGTGTCTGTTCTGACAATTACGCGCTTTGCCTGCTACTTCCAGCGCGTTGCCCACTGTCTAGATCCGGCCCAGTGTAGTGGCTGGGAGGGGATGAAGGGATCCTCCCCTAAGGGCAAGGGGTGGGGAAGGCACGGTACATTGCAACCACCCCTCTGGGGGGAAGGATGGGGAGGGTAGGTCTAGGCAGTGTTGGAGGTGGGGGGGGGATGGGGGGATGTTCACCCCCCCCCTAAGGAGTAGGACCTAGTTTGCAACCACCCCTTGGGGGGGGGGGGATGGGGGGGAAGGGTAGGTCCTAGCAACCCCCGGAGGGTACCTTGCAACCATAACTTTATGGTTTTTATAGACAAAAATGGGTGTTTTTCGACCTCAAAACCACAAAAATCGCGCGCTCCGCGCGCAAACCTCCATATAATAGCTATTTTGGGCAAATTTTCGGCCAAAATGCAAAAAAGTACCATTTTTTCGGCCAATTTTGCAGAAAAAAGCATGCAAAAAACACCCTTTTCGGACCCCAGGGGTACCTTGAACCTTCTGGAGGCTGGGTAGGGGGTACCTTGCAACCATCTGGATCCATCCCCCCTCAAGGGTACCTTGAGCCATCTGCCTGCCACTACACTGCTGGAGGGGGAACAGTGGGGCAGGCCTACCAGAGGGGGACCCCCTCCCCCCAGGAACTACCGTAAAAACCTAAATAGAAGAGGGTCACTGACCCGAATCTGAAAAATTGTTCCCAGAAATACCCCCAAAAGGGGTTTAAAGGATGTTTTTTCGCTTGTAATCGCAATTGTTCGTGTCTATTCTTCAACAAGTACAAGAGGCGTATTACCGTAAAAACCTAAATAGAAGGGGGGCTCTATTAACTCACTGAGCCCATTTTGGGGGGCCCTATTACGGGGGGGGCTCTATTCCGGGGGGCCTCTATTAATCCACTGACCCGAACCTGAAAAAATTGTTCCAAGAAATACCCCCAAAAACCCCTAAAAAGGGGTTTGAAAGGATGTTTTTTCGCTTGTAATCGCATTCATTCGTGTCTATTCGTTAATAAGAGGCGTATTATGTGCTCTCCTCTGAACAAACAACAAACGTGCATAAATGCACCTTGTGCACCACTATCAAGCCTTAATACACCACAGTATAGGGGATGTTACTTTAGGGGGGCTCTATTCCGGGGGGCCCTATTAATTCACTGACCCCTTTTTGGGGGGCTGTATTACGGGGGGGCTCTAGGTATTCCGGGGGCTGTATTTAGGTTTTTACGGTATGTGCCCTGAACGAACAACAAACGTGCATAAATGTACCTGCGCACCACTATAAGCCTTAATACACTACTGTATAGGGGATGTTACTTTGAGGCTCTATTCCGGGGGAGGCTCTATTAATTCACTGGCCCCTTTTTGGGGGGCTGTTGTATTAAGGGGAGGGGCTCTATACCGGGGGCTAGGGTTAGAGGTCGGGGGGGTACCCGACACCCGACAGCCGACACCCGACATCTGAAAAAACCCGACACCCGACACCCGACATCTGAGAAAAAAAGCCGACACCCGACACCCGACAGTTGTAAAAAAACCCGACACCCGACATCTAGTTTTTGAAAAAAACCCGACACCCGACACCTGTTTTTGTAACAAAAACAGGCAAATTTTTGCTCATTTGCATCGTTAGTGCAATTTTTTGGCTCGGGTTACTGAATTCAAGTATTTTCACACGAAATAAACACCAAAATGTCACATTCTGCGTCTTCGGAAACATTTGATCCGAAGAAAATTTTCTCCCAAAATTCTTCTCTCAGCAAAACTGATGTTTTGAACCGTAAGTGTCGGGTGTCGGCGGTCGGGTGTCGGGTCCAAAAAAACCCGACACCCGACATCTGGGGGTACCCGACACCCGACACCCGACACCTACACATTTTTTGCACCCGACACCCGACACCCGACAGCCGCCACCCCACAACTCTCTTAACCCTACCGGGGGGCTGTATTTTGGTTTTTACGGTACTGGGAGAGAGATACCGTACCAGAGAGCGGGAGATACTGTACCTGAGTGCGGGGGGGCGCATACCGTACCGGCGAGAGTGAGATACTGTACCTTCGGGCCCCCGGAATAGAGCCCCCCAAAAAGGGGCCAGTGAATTAATAGAGGCCCCCGGAATAGAGCCCCCTCCCTATTAACAAACATCCCCTACAGTATTCCCTAAAATAGAGCCCCCCCCCAAAAATACAGCCCCCCTAAAAGGGGTCAGTGAAAAAATAGAGCCCCCCCCAAAAATACAGCCCCCCCCCCAACTCTGGAAGTCCCCGCTTGGGGGTCGTAAAGTCAAGTTCTTTTGTAAGACACCTTGTGTACAACGTTTGTGGTTGAGTATATGATGACGTAAAGCCTTTTATGGAAGATCTGTACCTAAAAACACTCAATAATGACGAGTAACACCCTGACAGAACTCCATTTTAGGGGTATTTTTTGGAACATTTTTTGAGATTTTGGGCAGCGAAAAAATACAGCCCCCCCAAAAATACAGCCCCCCCTAAAAGGGGTCAGTGAAAAAATACAGCCCCCCCCTTGTATTTTAGGTTTTACGGTATACAGCAGTGTATTAAGGCTTGATAGTAGTGCACAGGACATTATGCACGTTTGTTGTTCGTTCAGAGCACATAATACGCCTCCTATTGACGATAGACACGAATAAATGCGGTTACAAGCAGAGGTGGGAATCGGGCCGGCCCGGCCCGCCGGGGGGGCCGGCCCGACTTTTCGGAATGTCGGGCCGGGCCGGGCCGGGGTGGCCGGCCCGAAAAGGCCCGACATCATCGCCAAAATTTCTCGCGATTCTGCAAATTAGTACCGACTTCCATGATTATCAGGTATTTTTAAACCAAAAAACAGTAATTTTTGCACCAAAAAATTGCTTCAAAATATCATCAGAAAAAGTCGGGCCGAAAAAATCGGGCCGGGCCGGGCCGGGCCGACTTTTTTCCAAGTCGGGCCGGGCCGGGCCGGGCCGACCCCCGGACCTCGTCGGGCCGGGCCGGGCCGAGGTAACCCGGCCCGATTCCCACCTCTGGTTACAAGCGAAAAAACATCCTTTCAAACCCCTTTTTAGGGCTTTTTGCGGTATTTTTTGGTAACAATTTTTCAGATTCGGGTCAGTGAATTAATAGAGGCCCCCCTAGAGCTCCCAAAATGGGATCAGTGAATTAATAGAGCCCCCTCCCCTTCTATTGGGCTTTTATGGTACTTATTATCTCTCACTCTCACAGCGTGGCTTGCTAATCTCTTGCATTGGTTTGCTTTCCGGTTCATTTGTCGGGCTCATTTTCGAGCTCGTTGACCAACACACACAGACGATTGGAGGGTTGATGGAAGACTCATTCATCCTGCAGGCACCCTGGAAGGAACACTTAATACCGATTTGAAAATAAAGCGGATTATCTGAAGGGAATCCCCGTGATTGCCTTCCCCCAGGGCCGTCTCCCAGGAAGACATTATTATGCACGTCGTATATATGCTTCGCCGCAGCCTAACCCCAAAAACCTAAGTTTAAGCCTGAGTCAAGACTCATGTCTGCGTATTTACGTTGTTTGAATTTCAATTAGTAGCTTGTTGTTGTTGGATGAATGAATGAAGCGATCGAAGCAGCACAACCCAGAACTGAACGAGGCTCAATGTTAATGATCCCAAAGTAAACTTGCCAGATTTCCGATGTTCAGGTCACAATGCTCCGCGAGCTCCTCGCCTCATTTGACAATGACATCGCACCGGGAAACCACTCGATGGACCACTAGAAGGAATGGGAAGTCATATTTCAAGATTTTTGACATTCATTGATAAAACAAGGCAAAAATAACGCAAATCAACGAACAAACAGCACAGACAAAGATCTTACCGGGAGTTTTCCGGTTTCCCGCGGTGTGGTGCCAAATTGGGAGACTGCTGGAATTCTCTTGTCGAGTGGGCACACTTGATCGGGTAACTGGAAGGTGCAAAAAGGAGGTCAAGTTCAGACTACTTCGTGAGAAACGTATTAAACTCACCGTCTTCGGACGTGGATGAAATTTGCAGTTTTTAAAATAGAATGTGAATGAGTGTCATTTGATCTCTTCTAGCCTCGCGCCCGTCGTTTTTTTACTAACACAGCAATCATGAAAAAACTTGTGTTTTTCGCTCACGAAGCAACTGTCGAAACTTTTCCATCCATGTTGCGTCGTGGAGTGACCATGGCGCCCAAACAGCCAACAGTATAAAAGCGAGCAGTCTTTCAAAATTTGCTTTGTTTAATTCTTTCAAAATTTATCGACGCTGATCGACTTGCAACGTCTTTCGCTTCACCAACCCACTCTATCTAGTCATCATGTCTGCGCAAATGCCCGCCGACATTATCACCGAGCCAGACAAGAAGATCATGTACAACGCGCCGTTCACGGAGAAAAACGTTAGTTGTTGCTGATGGTGATGGATTACGGAAGACAGTTTCGTTCATGGTTGGCAGAGCACAGTGATGTTTCACACGCAGGTGTACAACGTTCGCATCACGAACAACGGTGCGCATCGAATCGGCTGGGCCCTGAAGACGACCAACATGCAGCGCATCAACGTCCAACCGCCCTGCGGATGTCTGGACCCGAAAGAGGCGCAAATGCTCACCATCTCGTGTGAACCGTTCAACTTCGGTTATGTTGTCGACCAATACTTATGTTTGATTCGTATCACAAACCTCAAAGCGATATTATGCTTTGCAGCGACGGCCGACACCAACAACGATCGCATCTCGTTCGAATGGACGAATGCACCCGAGGGGGCCGCCAAGCAGTTCCGTCGCGAATGGTTCCAGGTTCCGGATCGGACCTATGCACATTTCTATTCATTTTGCTAAAATTCGACACTTTTGTTTTTTTTCTCTTTCTTGCTTGCCAAACTGAACCAAAACCCAAATTTTGCAGGGTGACGGCATGGTGCGTCGCAAGAACCTGCCGATCGAGTACAACCCATGAAAAAAGAACAAAACTACAAATTCAATCAACCTTAGGTTTTTGACATCAGTAGTGAGTAAACGAGCACGTAGTTTTCTTTGATCTTCAAACACGAAAGTGACCAACTAGGAGCGGAAACATACATCTTTTGTGATCTGAAAATTGCGATTTGTGTTCTCACAGTGAGGATTCGGTTGCATGAAAAGTAATTGAAACTGAAACTAATTAATTCAAATTGAAATGAAAATAGTCGCATACTGCTTCTTGCATCGTAATAATCTGAGCGATTGGCTTCCGTGAGTGGCCTTCGATGTTTGTCAATTACCTTTCCTCGTGCCAGGTGTGGCCCGATATCAGCAGTAAAGCTGAACTGTGTGTGCGATGTTGGCTTTGCCTGCCTCATTGGCAAAAATGCGCAAAACTGCATAGGGCCCGGTCCACGGAAGCGGACGTTTTTGGTCGTCATTTTCTCCTTGATGTTTGCGTTTATGGTGTTAGCGTAGTGTTAACGTTAGTGTTAGGGTTAGTGTTATTAAAGTTAGTGCTAATGTTAAGGTTAAGGTAATGCGCTGTTGTGGACCGAGCCCGGTTTCGAGTTTATGTCATCATCGTCAAATAGTATGATATATATTCCATCAGCTCCCGTGAGTGCCTTGATACGCGGTAATACGACATGATTGTGTGGTGGTTTGGTTCACGCAGCCAATTGTAGTGAGTGACGTCCATATGCTGGTATATGATATCACCAAACACACAAGCACGTCATCACTTGGTCGACACGTCATTCTGGAAAGTTCTCGAACATTCGGTGGAAATATTTTCAGATCGCACGGTCAATGCTTGTTCAAAATTGGCATCGAGAGCGGCAAGGTAGACTGAACGAAGTCATGTGTGGCTTAATAAATAGAGATTCTGAGATTGTCATCAAGTCACCTTGTTACGAATTGCTTGCGAAATTTGCAGCTTCATTTTCATGACAAGGTCAACAAACAACAAAGGTTGATGGAAGACTGATTACCATTGTAATCAGTACACCCTGCAGAGGCTCTGGGGGGAAGACTGATTACAAATTAAACGAAGCCATAATCAGCCTTCCCCCCAAGGCCCAATCTCAGGAAGGCTGATTACGCATGCTGTAGCATACATATAATCAGCCTTCCTGGGTTGGGCAGCTGGGGGGAAGACTGATTACGCTGACTGAATTACGCGGAACGGGCGTATGGCCGGTGTGGCGTGACGTGAAGCACGAGCTGGTGTTGGGGTCTGGTCCCAATTGAATGCAGCAGTAAATAGCAGTTGGGCACTAATGTTTCACGTCATTGACTATCTCGAGTTTGTAGTGTCTGTGATGTTTCACTTGGCTACAGCTTAGGCTTAGGCTCCGTCCAGCCTGAGTCAAATGAAACATCTCAGGCCTGCAAAACAGCGAGGCAATCACTGACGTGAAACATTACGCGCTGTCGTTCCAACTCCAAAACAGTTGCATCCGGACCAGATCACTGGGAACGAACTGTCCCACAACCGATTCGGGTTTACCCGTTTTATTTTTCAATCTGTAATCAGTCTTCCCCCAGCGCAGCTGAGTCAGGTTTATCAGGTTTATCAGCTTTATCCGGGTTATTTGTAAACAGTCTTCCCCCCAGCGCAGCTGAGTCGGGTTTATCAGCTTTATCAGGTTTATCAGCTTTATCCGGGTTATTTGTAATCAGTCTTCCCCCCAGCGCAAGGGAGTCGGGTTTATCAGGTTTATCAGCTTTATCCGTTTTATTTATAATCAGTCTTCCCGGCACGACAACAAATGCGCACGTCAGCATATGCACAAACGCAGGGTGGAGGAGCCGAGTAATCTCTCTCATTTCATTTTGAGTTTTTTGTGGGCAAGGCGAGGACGCGGAGATAGTAGAATTCACACAAACGCAGGGTAGTACTTGGGGGGGGGGGTGGGGGTGGGGTCCCCCCCCAAATTCATCTATCTATCGTCAACACTTTTTGATTTCATCTATCTATCGTCAACACTTATGGACAAATCTATCTATCGTCAACAAATTCTGGGAACAATCTATCTATCGTCAACACATTTCGACCCCAAAATGGGCATTTTTGCCTCAAAATGGCTCAAAATCGGTATTTTTTGTCCCAAATAGGCAAAAAATCGCGCGCTACGCGCGGATTTAGTACATCTAAGTACATTTTCATTAATAAATTTACACATTATTACCTACTTAGTACACCATACTATACCTTGATTTTTGGCGACCCCCCCCCCACCAGTGGTGTGGCTGGGGGGGGGGGTGGGGGGGGGGACCCCCCCTAGGTACAGTAGGTAGGTTGTCGCCCCTCGCCTGGTACAGTAGGTAGGTTGCCGCCCCTCCCCTGGTACAGTAGGTAGGTTGCCGCCCCACCTAACTTTTCACCCAAAACATTCATTTTTGGCTTAAAATTGCATAAAATTAGCATATTTGTCTGCAAATAGGCGAAAAATCGCGCGCTGCGCGCGAAATTAGTGTTTTAGGCCACATTTTCTTCAGTATTTAGACATAAAAAATTTCGGTTTCCAGATGACCCCCCCCAAGTGGTACGACCCCCCCCCCCCCTAGCTCGGCTGGTACAGTAGGTAGGTTGCCGCCCCGCATTTTGGGTGGTACAGTAGGTTGCCGCCCCGTCTGGGTAGCTACACCACTGCCCCCCACCAGAGGTCGCAATCGGGCCGGGTTTGGCCGGCCCGGCCCGGCCCGAGCCCCCAAATCTCCGGCCCGGCCCGGCCCGACCCGTACCCCCAAATCTCCGGCCCGGCCCGGCCCGAACCCCCAAATCTCCGGCCCGGCCCGGCCCGAATTTTTTGGCTCAGATTTTAACCCAAGTTTTGTCATAATTTTTGCGATTTTTTTAACCTATTTTTTGGTTGAAAACAACGGTGTTGCAGGGGGTGGGGGTACCCCCTAGGTACAGTAGGTAGGTAGGTTGACGCTCCATCCTGGTACACTAGGTAGGTCGCCGCAGGCGGCTAGTACAGTAAGTTGCGATTTTTGGCTCAAAATGGTATATAAAATCGGTACTTTTCACTCCAAATAGGCGATAAATCGCCGCGCTACGCGCGAAATTAGCGTTTTAGAGCACATTTTCTTCAAAATTTCGACCGAAAAAATTTTGTTCCCCCTTAGCCCGGCCGGTACAGTAGGTAGGTTGCCGTCCGACATTTTTGGTGGTACTGTAGGTTGCCGCCCCGCCTGGGTAGCTACACCACTGGTTGAAAATACATTGTTTTCCATGAAATGGTCGTCAGATAGAGACAATACTGATCACTTGCTTGCCGAATCCGTCAGAAATTTTAGTATTTTTGACAAAAAAATCCCTACTTTTTCAGTAAAATAAGTCACTTCAGAAGCTTCGGGCCGGGGTGCCCGGCCCGGCCCGGCCCGACCCTCCCAATCTCCGGCCCGGCCCGGCCCGGCCCGAGCCCAAAGCCCACCGTCGCGGGCCGGCCCGGCCCGAGGTCGGGCCGGCCCGATTGCGACCTCTGCCCCCCACCATCTATCTATCGTCAACAAGTTTGGGTCGACCCCCCCCCCCCGATTTCGGACTGGGGGCATCTATCTATCGGCAACGCTTTTCGGGTCCCAATCTATCTAGCGTCAACACCCTGACCCAGTACTACACTGCACAAACGGAATCCAAGTGACTCGCCGCAACTGCCGTATGCTGGTAGCCTGGTATGCTGATTGTGTTCAGGTCTCGCTTCAGGCTCTAAAATAAGGCGTGGACATGATAAATGTGCACGATTTTCCTGGCTGGTGCCTACCGTAAAAACCTAAATACCGTAAAACCTAAAATACGGGGGGGGGGCTGTATTTCTTCACTGACCCCTTGTAGGGGGCTGTATTTGTGGGGGCTCTATTTTTGGGGGGTTGTATTTTTTCGCTGCTCAAAATCTCAAAAAATGTTCCCAAAAATGCCCCTAAAATGGAGTTCTGTCAGTGTGTCAGTGTAGTTCCTGGTCCGGCGCGGCGGTTAGTGTACCTACCCCTTTTTTCCGTGCGGCGGTTAGTGTACCTCCCTGGGGGGGAAGGGGGGGGGGGGAAGACCCAACTCCAGGAAAAAGTCGCTTTTTGGGGTAGAAAATTTGACCGATTTTTGCCCCTTTTTTGGAAAAAATTCTTCATAAAAAGGGTATATTGGCGACTTTTGACATCATTGACCTGAAAATCACTCATTTCAGGCCTAAAAATGCCCACTTTAGGCCTAAAATGCCAATTTTAGGCAAAAATTGAGGCGGTTAGTGTACCTGGCGCGGCGGTTAGTGTACTAGTGTTTAGTGTACCTTGGTCGCGGCGGTTAGTGTACCTTAGGGGGGGGGAACCCCCTCCCCCCAGGAACTGCACTGGTTACTGGTCATTATTGAGTGTTTTTAGGTGCAG
>JASAMV010007990.1:0-32203 GCA_030248065.1 Rhynchonema sp. JSB1_4 | reverse complement strand
CACCGTCACCAACAGTGTGCAATGCCATGTCGGATGGGCATGATCACAGTGTGCAATGCCATGTCCGATGGGCATGGTAACAAAATTAAAATCATGGTAAGATCCGTTTTAAGATGACTCTGAACGCTGATATCAATCTGAGCTCGAAGGCGGTGGCGCTATTTGTCGAATACCTGTATACAAAACAGTGCACCATTGCGAATTGAATCACACGTAACACGGTCTCATCCGTTAGCGGACTTCTGTAGATCCAGTCGGACGCCTCCTTGATCAAGTCCTCGCAATGATATCTACAAGAATTACATTGTTTTGACGGCACTATTAAGCCTTTTTGAGTGAAAAGAATAACTAATGATAAACGGCAGACATAATTGAAGAATTACCGATGTCCGAGGCGATACAGTTGAAAACCCGTGTCAAGGTCCGGTATGGTGCACTGTTTTGTATACAGGTATTCGACAAATAGCGCCACCGCCTTCGAGCTCAGATTGATATCAGCGTTCAGAGTCATCTTAAAACGGATCTTACCATGATTTTAATTTTGTTACCATGCCCATCGGACATGGCATTGCACACTGTTATCATGCCCATCCGACATGGCATTGCACACTGTTGGTGACGGTGGGTGGTGTCGCTTAACCGATCTCGGATTCGGTCCCCACGTGGTCGATTACATCCCTATGGGTCGACATCGGCCAACATTTCGAACAGTTCGGGCAGAATCGCCGTATCCGCACTGCTTTGGTCCCGATACCGTGGTGACGGTGGGTGGTGTCGCTTAACTGATCTCAGATTCGGTCTCCACGTGGTCGACTACATTCCTACGGGTCGAAATCGGCCAACATTTCGAACAGTTTGGGCAGAATCGCCGTATCCACACTGCGATGACCCCTATGCCGTGGTGACGGTTGGTGGTGTCGCTTAACCGATCTCAGATTCGGTCTCCACGTGGTCGATTACATCCCTACGGGTCGACATCGGCCAACATTTCGAGCAGTTCGGGCAGAATCGCCGTATCCACACTGCGATGACCCCGATACGGTGGTGACGGTGGGTGGTGTCGCTTAACCGATCTCAGATTCGGTCTCCACGTGGTCGATTACACCCCTACGGGTTGAAATCGGTCAACGTTTCGAACAGTTCGGTCAGAATCGCCGTATCCACGCTGCGATGGCCCTGATACCGTGGTGACGGTGGGTGGTGTCGCTTAACCGATCTCAGATTCGGTCTCCACGTGGTTGGTTACACCTCTACGGGTCGAAATCGGCCAACATTTCGAACAGTTCGGGCAGAATCGCCGTATCCACACTGCGATGGCCCCGGTGCCGTGGTGACGGTGGGTGGTGTCGCTTAACCGATCTCAGATTCGGTCTCCACGTGGTCGATTACATCCCTACGGGTCGAAATCGGCCAACATTTTGAACAGTTCGGGCAGAATCGTCGTATCCACACTGCGATGGCTACGATACCGTGGTGACGGTGGGTGGTGTCGCTTAACCGATCTCAGATTCGGTCTCCACGTGGTTGGTTACACCCCTACGGGTCGAAATCGGCCAACATTTCAAACAGTTCGGGCAGAATCGCCGTATCCACGCTGCGATGGCCCCGATACCGTGGTGACGGTGGGTGGTGTCGCTTAACCGATCTCAGATTCGGTCTCCACGTGGTCGATTACATCCCTACGGTCGGAATCGGCCAACATTTTGAACAGTTCGGGTAGAATCGCCGTATCCACGCTGCGATGGCCCCGATACCGTGGTGACGGTGGGTGGTGTCGCTTAACCGATCTCAGATTCGGTCCCCAAGTGGTCGATTACATCCCTATGGGTCGACATCGGCCAACAGTTCGGGCAGAATCGCCGTATCCACACTGCTTTGGCCCCGATACCGTGGTGACGGTGGGTGGTGTCGCTTAACTGATCTCAGATTCGGTCTCCACGTGGTCGACTACATTCCTACGGGTCGAAATCGGCCAACATTTCGAACAGTTCGGGCAGAATCGCCGTATCCACACTGCGATGACCCCTATGCCGTGGTGACGGTTGGTGGTGTCGCTTAACCGATCTCAGATTCGGTCCCCACGTGGTCGATTACATCCATACGGGTCGAAATCGGCCAACACTTCGAACAGTTTGGGCAGAATCGCCGTATCCACACTGCGATGGCCCCGATACCGTGGTGACGGTGGGTGGTGTCGCTTAACCGATCTCAGATTCGGTCTCCACGTGGTCGATTACATCCTTACGGGTCGACATCGGCCAACATTTCGAACAGTTCGGGCAGAATCGCCGTATCCACACTGCGATGACCCCGATACGGTGGTGACGGTGGGCGGTGTCGCTTAACCGATCTCAGATTCGGTCTCCACGTAGTCGATTACACCCCTACGGGTTGAAATCGGCCAACATTTCGAGCAGTTCGGTCAGAATCGCCGTATCCACGCTGCGATGGCCCTGATACCGTGGTGACGGTGGGTGGTGTCGCTTAACCGATCTCAGATTCGGTCTCCTCGTGATCGATTACATCCCTACGGTCGGAATCGGCCAACATTTTGAGCAGTGCGGTTAGAATCGTCGTATCCACACTGCGATGGCCCCGGTGCCGCGGTGACGGTGGGTGATGTCGCTTAACCGATCTCAGATTCGGTCTCCACGTCGTCGATTACATCCCTACGGAGTAGTATAGCTTGTGATACACGATTTGTCCTTTTTTTTCATTTTTCAGACTCCGCCCAAAAACCAAAATCAGTTTCAACTTTCGACATCATGGACCGACCGACATTTCTACTCGGCTTGGCTGTAGTGCTCTGCGTGTCGGCTGCAATTGCAATTGTGCTCACTGGCTTGCGTTGTGACAGACAGAAAAACGTTTTTGATTTTGAACTTTATGCGCCCAACAGTTATTATACCAAAACAAAATTATTATTCCAAATGCGCACGAATAAAACTAAGAATAGTATATTCATCTTCTGACGAACAATCGCTTGTGACTGATACACACGGTAGAGTTAAAGCTGCTGGTTAACAACCCATCGACCTCGCTTAATCTTGGGGGCAGTGCACATTAAGAAAGGTGGGATATCGTGTTACTCGACTCTGACTTGGAGAGTCGATTCGTTGCTTCCTGATGTTTCACGGCCAGGTTGAACTTTGCCCCTCAATGAAAAAATGCAAAAGTTATGCCGGCTTCCCGTGGAAAGCACAATTCACGGCGACGTTTAAGAATTTCAGAATATCAAGCACAAACATTTATTTCATCGGTATGATATACGGCTTTGCAGGAAACAGCTTGCATCCTAAATGAGAAAACATTTAGTTCCAAAAACTTGGTGTTTTTTGGTCACCGTTTTCTTCGTCGATAATTTTAAGCATCGGTGATTAACCAGCAAATGTGTTGATGGGACACAAAAATCCTCTAGTTACTGTCCACATATCCTGTGCTTTTGAGTTCTCTGCACCAAACACAGCTAATACAATAATCCGGACAACATGCGCAAGTCGGTCATTATCAGCGCGCGCGCTCAAAAACAACGGGCAGATTCGAGCACTCAAAAATGTTTTGTCTTTTTTGGGGTCGCGCACGCCCATAATGACCGACTTGCGCATGTTGTCCGAATTATTGCGTTAGCTGTGTTTGGTGCAGAGAACTCAAAAGCACAGGTTATGTACACAGTAATTAGAGGATTTTTGTGTCCGATCAACACATTTGCTGGTCAATCGCAGATGCTTAAAATTATCGGCGAAGAAAACGGTGACCAAAAAACACCAGGTTTTTGGAACTAAATGACTTCTCCTTCAGGATACAAGCCGTTTCCTGCAAAGCTATTATCATACTGATGAAACAAACGTTGGTGCTTGATATTCTGAAATTATTAAACGTTGCAGCGAATTGTCTTTTCCACGGAAACCCGGCATAATTTTTGCATTTTTTCACTGAGGGGCAAACTTCAACCCGGCCGTGAAACATCAGGAAGCAACCAATCGACTCCCCAAGTCAGGGTCGAGTAACACCATATTCCACCTTTGTTCAGGTGCACTGCCCCCAAGATTAAACGAAGTCGATGGGTTGTTGACCAGCACCTTTAAAGAACAATTGAAAACACTAGATTCGCAATAGTAATTACCATCAAAAAACTTCCCATGGAAATGAGATAAACAAAAAGAATAAAGAGTTCATGGAATTAAAAAATGAGAACACTATGTGATTTTCCGATAGTTTTAATCAAAATAAAAGTGGCATGAACGTGCTCATAAATGTAAGAACATTATTTAAAATAGAGCAAAGGTGACGCTGATATCGCACAATAAAATGACACGATATGGTTTTCGCAGAAAAGTGTTGATTTTTAATCAATTTTATCAACTTTAGCAGGGGTGACGCGGCGACGAGGGCCTTCCCAGCCGTGGAAGATGACTGTGAGAGCTGAACCGACTTTGACTGTATTTGACGACAGCCAATCATCTGAAACTCAGGGAAGCAATGACTGCAACTGTAGGAACCCTGAGGAGCACTCTGTACACCATTCTTTGAGATATTTATTAAATCACCTGGGAATACACATCCGATCGATTCCCACTTGCCCCACAGTCCCATAGACTCATACTCAGGCGCTTTTTTGAATCCGAAGTTGAATGGAATCGCTTCCAGAGTGTGGGGCAGTAGAATGTGACCGTCGTTTATCACCATGGATCTGAGCCATCGACTATCGGATCCTTTAGCACGAGCCATAATCACGTCGCCGATTTCAGGCTAAAATGACACTTCATTGTGTTGCAGATGGGGCTCTAAATCGGCCAAGCATGTGGCTCTTTGGAGCTACAACGTTGAAGTGCTTATTCGTTGCAGCACACGCACAATACACGCACGCGCGTGTGGTTAAGTAAGGATATTTTTATCTCAGCCACACTGTGAGATATAATTGGCTATGTTATAAAATTGTACCTGTTTATCAACCACATGCTTAGCCGATTGACAGCCCTTCATTGTGACGCTGTGTGAGCAACCTAACACAAAATCACATTTTGAAATTAAAGAATTTAGTGCCGCACTAAACCATATACGGAGCTCCTGACGTGACATCAACCAGCGACTCCAAACGCACGGCACGCACAGAGCTACGATGCAATGCTTCAACGTGATCGTTGAAGCGTTGTTCAAGTGCAAGAGGGCACAAGACAGCGTATTTTGGCAGTTCAACGTGGAGAACATGAAAAAAGAAGTGTAAGAGATGAGGCTCCAATAACAAAAATGCATAAAATAACGCTGTTATCATGATTATTTAAAAGTTAGGCAGCAATATTGATTAAATTAGACTAACTCGGCAAGTGAAAATATCGTTTGCAGCGATGTTGACGACACGAGTCTTCAATTTGTCGCACGAAATTTGATCGATGAATAGAGTCATAATATGCCGAGCTCATGAACCATTTCGTTTGACAGAATGGGAAAGCACAATGCGAATGTATATTCGTTGTACTGGATTCTGTGGTAATGGTTTAGGTGGGCAACTTTTTCAGAGCTGGACACACAGAAAGATGATTGCTCAAAATTGCAGAGGAAGCAAAACGGATGACGGTATAGAGCTCGAGCACCGTCCAGTTGTTCCAGTGCAGAAATGCCCTGCGCTGTGCGGAAATCGTAGCGAAGCTGATTGGAAAAGATTGACTTGAATAGTTCAAAATGTACGAATTTCAAATGACTGTACGATGTTTTGATTGACTTCCCGGGACAACAGGGACAACGCATAGACATATTGGCTGAAACAAAATGTTTTGAGTAAATTACGAGACAATAACCAGATAACCAGCTTTCGTGAAACTGGGTTGGATTGAGCAAACCAGTCCGCTAGCAGTACAAGCTGCACACAGGTATGTATGTAGGTCCCATGCACCATTTTATCAAAAAGCAACAGCAAGAGCACGGCATATCGCGTTGTTGTATACAATTAGAATGTGGAGTAAAGTAGAATTGACCAAATCTGATTCTCCGATTTAAAAGGGCGATACACTGCAATCCACATCCAAATCGTTTATATGTAATGTGATTAGTGCCAAAGTACACACAAATCCAAGTGAAAATTGCAACTGCAGAAACAACCCCAAACAATAAAACTACGATATGTACACAGGCGATAATACTGTATATGTACATACATGCAAGGTAATTTACATAATATAAAGAATATAAAGTGAAACGAGCCGAAACTTCTGGTATACCACAATTGTCGTAGAAAACAAACCCTGCCCAAACACGCAAGTCGATCAAAACAAACCAGTCATGTTCCAAGATCTAGCTCAATGGCAGTTGTTGGCGCAGAGTGCCGTTATAATTCACATCGTCTTCTAATGACATGGCCGTCAGAATTGATAGCGCTTGTTTCGGTTCTTTTTCAGCCAGATCAATCCATTCCTGAATAATAATTTTGGGAAGACACTGAATGTGGACAGTGTTGCATTCACACTGCCGATGACCCGATACATACATATCTGACTAGTAACAACTACCAAAGCGATTTATATATTTCTAAAAAAACACCAAATAATTATCAGCACTAGACTTTATATTTTACATATTGGAATTGGATACCGGAGATTCTAGCACATATTCCCGTCGGGTGGCAAGGTAACTCAGGGAATTGAATCGCACGTGCAGCACGCCATCATCCTCATCACTGAAATCCATTGCGAATTGAATCACACGTAACACGGTCTCATCCGTTAGCGGACTTCTGTAGATCCAGTCGGACGCCTCCTTGATCAAGTCCTCGCAATGATATCTACAAGAATTACATTGTTTTGACGGCACTATTAAGCCTTTTTGAGTGAAAAGAATAACTAATGATAAACGGGAGGCATAATTGAAGAATTACCGATGTCCGAGGCGATACAGTTGAAAACCCGTGTCAAGGTCCGGTATGGTGCACTGTTTTGTATACAGGTATTCGACAAATAGCGCCACCGCCTTCGAGCTCAGATTGATATCAGCGTTCAGAGTCATCTTAAAACGGATCTTACCATGATTTTAATTTTGTTACCATGCCCATCGGACATGGCATTGCACACTGTTATCATGCCCATCCGACATGGCATTGCACACTGTTATCATGCCCATCCGACATGGCATTGCACACTGTTATCATGCCCATCCGACATAGCATTGCACGCTGTTATCATGCCCATCCGACATGGCATTGCACACTGTTATCATGCCCATCCGACATGGCATTGCACACTGTTATCATACCCATTCGACATGGCATTGCACACTGTTATCATGCCCATCCGACATGGCATTGCACACTGTTATCATGCCCATCCGACATGGCATTGCACACTGTTATCATGCCCATCCGACATGGCATTGCACACTGTTATCATGCCCATCCGACATAGCATTGCACGCTGTTATCATGCCCATCCGACATGGCATTGCACACTGTTATCATGCCCATCTGACATGGTATGGCACATCTTTTTTTGTCTAGTCAGGGCACATGACGTATCTGCTTTAAATATCGTCGTTAACATTGAAAAACTGTGAAATGAACACATACCGATGCAGTTTGACTCTCCGAACACTCGGGGTTGTCCACTAACATGGTTCGAAACACGTTGCTGTTGCAGCATAAAATATGCTTGTGGCAGTTGAATTCGAGTGGGTCTTCCGATTCACCGATGACCACGATTTTGAAATCAGTGAATAGCTGATCTTTCCAGCATTTTTTCATCGTGTCAGCTGAAATACAAAAATATTTTGTAGCTAGGGATTTTAGATTCCGGGTTGTCTAGTCGAGCTGACGACGCTCCAATAAAAGGCTTTGACTGTGAACAGCAAGCTGAAAACACCGTGCACAAACAAAACAGACATCTGATTCGAGTAATTAAGCCAATGAAGGATATACGAACCTAATTGGGTGCTTGCGATTCGGTTGTCTGAGTTCAATCCCTGTTTGACGACTTCGCGAACCTTTCCAAGCTCATCGATGTGAACGACTGCCCCACCAATGGTGAATCGGGCCGATTTGCGCGATGCGCAGTCGCGCTGTAAATCAGGATGTGTATTAAAACGTATAAAAATGGGACAAAAGAGTATAGAATTACCTTAATATCAGACAGCGATCCGACCTCGAACACCTTCGGCTCATTCAGTACGAAAACGAGTGGACCATAATAGGACACATTCTTTCGCTCATTGGTCGCATTATCCACTTGCCATGTGGATACAATGGTTCGTTTCGGCATTTGGGAGCCTGAATACGCATGAATATGTATACATATGTAAAATGAGTGATCATTATTGAAACGTGTGCGACTTGGGTGTATTCGTACTGACAATGACTTAATGCACTGGCATTAACAAAGCGAAAATAAGTCGACAGTTTCTTGGTGTTTTTATGGATCAACTTAGGCATGGAAATAACAAACCTGCGTATTGAAGGTGCACAGCCAATGATAGTTCTCCTGATGACAATTTCACGATCGCGGCATGAACGTAGAACGATCCGAAGTAATCGCTTTCCATAAGGCTGAAGGATATTATTTAAAACCAAAGTAATTAAATCGTTTTCATTTTTTAATCAATATAGTCGCTGATGATAAGCATGAAGTATAAGTGCGGAGCATATGTGGCAGCCGCTCAGGACATTGTGAGCGGAAGTTGTCCTGACCCTTATACGCCTATATAAAGGCAAAAAAATACATACGCAGCGTTGTGAAGGTTGATCTCATCTGGCATCTCGGACATTAGTTGAAGGTTGATCATGTCCAACTTGAATTCACGAGCGAATGAAGTGTGGTCGACTTGATAATGAGACACATCCCTTTTTGGATTTGCGAACTTTACGAAGTCCGCCATTTGTTGCTGGTCGACCGACTTCCGAGTCAATTGTGGTTTGGCAACCGCATACGGACACCCACACTGCAGCATAGTGGACATCATTTTGCACGCACTTTTTTACTGAAAGTTGAATGTTTGGAGAAATGATCTGACACAGATATGAGATCACACACTTTCGCCTTCTTGGCGGAGGTGTACGGTAACCCAACCAATAAGAGCATGAACATTGCAGTACAAAACTCCGCCCACTGAGTGATAATTTTAAAATATTAGAAGTTATATTGAACAGCCAGTACGAAAAACTGAAAGCTGCACCACAATGGCTCAGGTGAGATATAAGGTGTAATATTAATTTTATTTATCAGGAGTAATTGCAGTTTCTTAAATAATGCATTTTGCAGGCTTCTCATGTGTTCGCCCAGGCGTCTCTGTGTGTCGAAATATTCAAACACGTGTACGATCTGAACGACAAGATGGCGATTCGATTGATCAACAAAATGTGTCGATATGTTATCGATTCACCGGGCGTTTGGAGTCACATTAAAATCATCGTTGTTATACCAACGGCTTTGGCAAGACCGTACGCAAAAGTTTCCAGCACAGGAAGAACGTTGATGATTGGGGGGATTAAAGTGAGTTTCAACGGACTAATAATGCATTAACAAATTTTGAATAAATAATTGAATTATGTGTGGGTGTGCTTTGTCGGCAAGTGCAAACGCATATGACGCGTGGTTGGGTTGCGGTTTCGACCCAAAGTCCAATACCGAATGTCTAAAGCATGCCAGCACATATGTTCACCACCAGTGTCAAGGTATAGTCCGTCCATCGGCTCATGGCACTTTTGCTTGAGAGGCTCATGTTCCGTTGCGAAAAATTGTTCCTCCGCAAGGGAATGTCAGAGAAAACGGTGCACAAAAATAAAATAAAAACCGATTTCTCTTTCTTTTTTTATTCGCAAGCCGACCAGAACCGGAACAGCACTGGATCCTGTCAAGCTTTTCAGCTGAGAAAAGTGTCATGAGCTGATGCATGGACTATACAGGCAGGCCACAAGTCGATAAATACATACTGTATGTAAGCAATTGAATTGCTTTAAAAATTCGAATTCGAAATATAAATGATTAAACAAGTATTGCTATTACAGGGGTTTGCTGATGTGGGTGCGGCCTATCTTCCTGAATCCGTGGCAAAACTGGACAAGGGCATCAGATCGTACATACATCTGATGAGAAATGTGTACAAATTGCGATTGCGTCGTGTTGATTTGCACACAGACACAAACGATACTATCATTCTGGACACCATAATTGAACAGCGATTCCCGAAATTATCAGAGATTGAGCTTCACACCATTGGATCGCAGCCAACAACGGAAAAGAAACTCGCATTTCTGCGGCGCACAAACGCACAACTGGACGTAATTTCAGAACTAGCGCCCTGGCGACACCTGTGCGAGTTTGCCTCACGATTTAAAAGTTACTTACATCACGGCGTCTTTGGAGCGGTGGCTATTAAAGAAATGCTACAAGACGGATCATCGCCTAGTGCAATGCAATCTCTATCTAGTTATGTTTTTGACTTGATGCAATTAGAGAGACTGATTCTTAGCGGTATGCATTCGTTGAAAGAACTCTGTGTTTCCGTTGTGCAAACCAATCCAAATATTTTACGATTTATGGACATTTGCGCACCTACTTGGCAGAACTTGGATTCTATTCATATTCATTTGGACGGATTGCATGTAGAAAGAGGGGGAGAATTTTTGACTGAGCTCGCCAAGCACGTAGGCAAAGCGCCAAATCTAGCATACGCGCGGATTACGGTAGTCCACCACTTGGCCTTGACTGTTTCCCCTGATGAGCTTTTGGCTGTGATGAACAACATGGGGAATAAAAAAGATAGCGCCTGCGTTACTGTGGTGCTCAGCAACTGCGTGGTAGACATGAGTGATGGACAGAGCATCAGATCGGTCCATGCAAAACATCAGATTGCAACGAAACTCTACGAACATTTTCAGTTTGTTCACTTTGTAGATCAGATAGCTTTAGTGAGAGGCAGAGTTTTTGCCATAATGACACAGCACGAGGTTGGACAAACACAACGAATGTTACGAATTTACTCACATAACGATTTCTAGAAGTTGACCATTTCCATGTTGTTGTTAAATGATGTGTATTGTCGACGCTTTATTTTCATCCATGCAATCGCGCTGATTCCACCACATGCAGCGGCCATGACAACCAAAACAATGATGGTTACGGTAGCAGCGCTAGAGGTGGTCGGTGGAGAGGGGACTGCTGCAATGATATTTACTTTTGCTTCACATGAGAATGTAAACAAAAACAGAACCCTCCCTTGGCCAACCGCAACCATCACGGTTTATCAGCGAGATTGGATGAATATCCTGTTTTAGGCAGGGACATTTTTCAAATTTCAATGCTTCGATTTTTGGAAATGCTTTGATTGTCCATTGCACGTTTATTGAAACATCACAGTTGTTTGAAAAATCAATCACTCTGATTTGGTCGTTTGGTATGTACGTGTCTTTATCGGGAAATGAATTCAAATCCAGACCACAAATAAGCAGGTCCGAATATTCACAACAGTCATAATACACCGGTTCACAGGCCTTTGATGCAACGAACACTGCCGACAACAGTAGGATAATCATGGATCTGAAAGTTATTGACATAATTATGGGGCAGGACTTCGGGATACGGTATCGCGGCTCGATCACAGACCTCGATAATGTTGCGAAAATAAATAACGGGATATACTTGTTCTTGCTTCAAAACCATTATACTGCGCTGGCTATAAATGAAAAAAAAGCATTTTATGTCGACTCGCTTGGTCAACCACCACCCCGTAAAATTCAAAAGCTATTGAGACATGCAGGAATTACGAAGCTTAAACAGCTACAGAGGCCGGTGCAATCGGAATGTTCTAGTTTGTGTGGCTGTTTTGTCCTTTATGTGCTGCACAATCTGGATAAGCCAGTTCCAGCGTTATTTCCCCCATCAAAGCGACTGTCCGATTTTGAAATCGAAGTGTAAGCTGACTTTTATTCTATAGACAAAATATCAATAAACATGTTTTGAACTTTTAGCTATCTATGGTTCCGAAGAAAATACGGCATCGCAACAACAAATAAAGTTCAACTTCATGGGACGTTCAATGCGAAAGGAATTTGAAATACACGCTCTTTTAGAAACCTAATTTGCGATTGTGAAATAACAAACAAAATACAAGCATAATTTTCTTGCGGCAGGGGCTCTATTTGAAATTGTAAGTGCAGCTGATCTCCAGTTGCTAATTGGCTGATAGTATAATTATTACTTAACGCTAACTCGCTTAAGTTGAAGCATAAATAAAAGCTATTATACAAAAATGCGTCATAGTCTAAATATGAAAACTGTGACTTGAGACTATTTGATACAAACTCGCTAAGAGCAGTAAACTCTTTTAGTACGGAATATGGAAATGCTGGATCTAAATTAGGTGTAAAATCAGGAACTTGCAAACTGCCGTATTGAAGGGACGCTCGTTTAATGCAGGGTGGCTCAAAAACAAAGCAACTCTTTGTGTAGTCCCCCACATAGTGTGTTTGTTTCATAAACGCGCAAACAATTGCCAACGGATAATGTTGTACATTTAAGCTGATATTAAGCAATGAACTGCCTTTTGCAATTTCGTATGGGCCTAACATTGAAATTCGTTTGTAGTCCATTGGGAGAAAACCTCTGACATTAAGCTCATTAAAGCAGGACCGTGTGTAATCATCCGACATATAAAATTTTCTTGAAACTAAGGTGAGAGACTCAATTACAAACTTATAATTGTGTTCTGCTTTCGAGTGAAGACGTAAAGCATCGCGGGCATGAAAAAACGTCACATTCACAGTAACAGCGGGAAAAATCAACTTATTGACTGAACTAAAGTCAAGCAGCAGGGGATAGTACGTTTCTACGGACTTAGAAGCACTGTATAATTCATATCTCGATTTAAATCCCAAATTTTTCTTTTCATCTGGACCTGACTCGCCGGTTGTGTCAGGCATGTGCAAACAAGGTCGCTTTGCTGAAGCTTGCGCCCCCTTGGAGCTGCAGGCATTCATCAAGAACGATGTCTTGAAATTATACATATTATTGCCATTTTCAATTAAAGAATCGCCAAGTTTCAGTGAAACATCACTAAAGACCGTCAGAGCCGCATCAGAGCAGGGCGCACAAAAATCTGAAAGAAACTGGCTAAAAGTATAACTAAAGCTTTTATTGAAGTAGAACTGAGAAATAACCAGTAGCAGTTAGATTAGAGCCATCTTCTTTCGTAATTTTTGACTTCATGAAAACGTAAAACTGCGGGTCCAAAAACGCTGTCCCCGAATTGAAATTAAAGTTGATGATACCAGTGTTTGCCTGTAACATTTTAATATACGTATTTTAGATTTAAAAAAATACTATAAAAAACAGCGAACCTGGAATATATTTGGCTGCACAGTCATTTGTTCGGTTTTAATAACATCGGTTATCACTGGCAGTTTACTGAACAAGTCCAACGTTTTCGGTATTAAAGCCATGATTATCGTCGCTTTTTAACGTATTTGCGTTTGCGTTGGGTTCGGCGAGGTTTTCGCTTTTTTATCACGCGACGTTTTGATTTTCGTTTGGGGGTTTTCAGTTTGCGACTTCGTCGGCGTTTTTTAGTTACAAGCTTGCTGATTTGTTTTACAACTTCCTTTTGACCGTTTTCGGCTTCCGCCACCATCGAAATGGGCACGTTTTGTGCTTGAGATGTGGTTGGTTCAGGGGAACTGTGCAACCAACTTGCTTTATTCAAAAACGTATTTAGATCGCTTTGGTTACTGCCAAAACCGGCATCCGACGAAATTGCAGGATTCATAATTCATTTTATTTTCAAGCGCACAGCAGAGAGCAAAAGTTAAGAATGCCGTATAAACTCTAAGCAGAACATTATAACCCCTACATTTGGTGAACACCAGTTAATGACGTCACCCAGCTCGTTGTGCAAGCTGATCTCAATTTGAGAGTGGCTTCCACAAATTACATCCACATAAATTGGACTCCCAAAATCATACATAAACTTTGCTTTGGTCGCTATAAGATCAGTATAGGTTTTACTGCTATTCGGTCTAGTGTCCATAGCAATTGGTATTATGCCTAGAACCTGACTACGATTGGCGTTTACTCTGGTTGGCACGCACAAATTACACCTAACAACAAAATACTCATCATGAAGAAATAAACTGACAGAACTGCGGCTTTGAATATTTTGAGCAGTATCAGATACTGTGACAAGAGAAATGGGAAAGTCTAGTTTTGCCTTAAGTTTGGGGCTAAATAACACGTTATAAATAGTGTCAGTTGGCAACAGCTTTATATTCATAGTTCTCTTCTCACTGTTATAAGTTGCGCTTGCAGAAGATCTCGGTGAATTTACAATTTGCAAAAATTCAGCAGAATTAAAATACGTATTTATGATGTCACGCAGTTGTCCTTCATTATAAATGTATGAAACATTTTTCAAATCGAATTTATGCGTACCATGTTCACTGTAAGCGACAAAATAACACTTGTCCATAATATTGATACAATTGGGCACAGACATGGAACGTAGGCTCATTCTATAGTTGTTTAAGTTAGAGAAACCCAATAGATCATCTCTCGAGCCGTGTAAATTACAACGATAACGCGCAATTCCAGGTTCTGGAGCTAAGAGATCGTTAGAAGTCAAAAAAACGTGAAAATTATCGGTCTCCATTTTTCGCTTTTTTTAGGTAGCTTTCAGGGTAACTGTCTTTTAGTCGACGAGTGCTATCAACGGCTCTAACATGGTAACTGACTTGTGGTTCAGTTGACAGTATGCCAACCACCTTATATAGCTTCTCGTGAAAACTTGGCTCGGTCACCTTCCTGAATTTGGGATCTTTGTAGCTGATTTGTAAGTACACCAAATCATTGAGATTGTACTTGGGTGCCTTAATCCCACCATGAGATGCCTGCTTTTGCCATCTAGATTCTTGAATGTTTTGAATTACAGCGCCTGTATTTTGTGGCATGAGCGCTTCCGAAGGCGTGTGATTGTGAATCGAGCTTTTCATGTTGTTATGTATACTAACAGCTCGTTTTAAAACGGTGGGGGCTAAAAGTCGTTTATTTTGAGCTCTTATTCTCGCCATAATCAACCGAAGCGCTTTGATGGTCCGCTCAGCCTTTGCGCTTTTGTTGGGACTGAATGACGGGGAGTGAAAAAAATCAATGTCCCGATTTTTTGCGATTTGAGCCATTTTTGTCATTTCACTTCCGTAGTCCGTGATAATATTTAGTACAGGCCAACTTTGCTCAAAGTCGCTCAAAAATCTAATGAATGCTTTTGCGACAGCGGTGCTGTTTATGCTGCGCAGTGCATACGCATACACATAAGACGAAAAGACATCCACAATAACAAGCGCGCCTTTAAAATTCAGGCGATTCTTTATCTTGGTCCCGAAGTGCATTGTGTCTGCTGCAATCAACTGTCCCGGTCTCGATGTCATGTAGTAGCGTTGTGATAAGTGTCTTGGAATGCTTCTCGTTGCTTGCATGTGTTGCACATACGCTTGTTGTGTCTTCAAAAAATTTGAAACTTGTCGAAATGTGATGCTTCTGTCAATTTTTTTGGCTCGTTCGTATAATATTTCTGGTCGCACAAACCCAGCGTCGTAATCAAGCCACAGCTTTTCAAGTAATCGATTTGGAGACATTTTTATTCAGAATTGTTTTTCACACGATGGGCAAACTGTAACAATAACTTTTGTTTGCTTATTATTGGTATTTTCGTTTCGCTTAATCACAAAAACTTTCGACACACATTCGTCGCATAATTTAAAATTCAGATCAAAAACCATTTTGCCACACCTTTTTTGTGTTTTCTTCAGCGCGTGATGCAGTTCGTGGTGATATTTCAAATCTTTCAAGTGTTCAAAGTAGGTCAACGGGCAGTGGGGACAGCCGTAGGCGCTGCGTATGGATGCCTGCGCCATAAGTGCTGAAACATTTCAGAAATCGTCTTGAGACAGGAAGCTGCTGAAAAACTCTATTCCTTGCGTTTGCCGGTTGACTATTTTACGACCAAAAATGCTGAAGATCATTGCAATCTATTGCATTTCGTCGACTGTTTTGTGCCACTCGGCAAACATTCCTGTGCGCGAAAGAATTCCGAACGAATGCGATTTCCATCGCATGACACGGGGACTGACATGTGAAAATCTGCCTTCGTTTATTCCAAAAGCGTGGGTTTTTTGTTTCTTTCGTTTTTGGCGCGCTTTACTCAAACAGAGGAAGAGAAGGGAGCATATCATAAACTCATACCGTGTTTTAGATTCCTCAATTCGCTCGTGATCGAAAACAGCGTCTTGCCTCAATCTTGGAGAAGCTACAAGCCTAAATTCTTGAAATACAATCCTCTAGCGCAAATCGATGCAAATGAATGTTTGGAGGTTGGTTAGATGTTTTTATACCAGAGGTCGGAGGCTCTTCCACATAAGTTTATTGCAAATGCAGGACACAACAACAACGACGTCGATGCCAGACACTAATTCATTTCCTACTAACACAGTCGCACCGATACAAACTGATGTTTCACACACTCATGCTACTACAGAGACCACCACAACTTCTGCGCCTTTCCTGTCCGCAACTAGTGCTTCACAGAATGTAACGGTGCGACTCGATACTAATAGCGACAATATATCTAAGAGGCAGCAAGATCTAGCTTTGGTGAGAGTGCAAAGGTGCGTCACTACATTCTATGTGGACTCGCGGAAAACGCATACTGTTTGTGAAGAAGAAAAGGAACAGAGAAAGGTATCAGATCGAATCCATACACATCCGAATAGATGTAAACAAGTGAGTTACCATAAACATGTTTTCAGAATCTCGAAATTGGCGTCAATATGATCAAAAAGGTATTCGATGCTCAAAAATCCAATGTATGTATATTTCACAGCTTAAATTTCACATGTTAAAAAACTGGACCAATAAAACGTCTATTCTTTACAGGCCAAACTCAATGAAGACACTGGAACACAACTCGATGTTGAGCGGTCTGCAGAAAAGACAAAAGCCTGCAATTGCGGTAAAACATCAGGTTGTGCTCTTCGAATTAAGCTTCCTCTTAATGCCAAATAGTATCAGTAAATTAATATATTTGACAGATGCGAACCCTGTGATCGGTGGCGTAATCGCTGGTGCCAGCGCCTTGGGCTTGCTAATTGTGCTTGCAATTGTCTTCTGCATCGTACTCTGCCTAGGCAGGCGGCTAAAACCGCGAGAACGAGATGTTTTTCGAGTGCACCCCAACGCAAGTGCTATGATCAGCATGATGGAGCAAGCAGCACTATGCTGTCGGGACAGTTGTCGGGATGACGCACCGCCCAATGAAACGAGTGAGGTACATATAGCAGCTTTAATTCTGCAAAAATTTTTGCTTTTTTGCAATGACTTAACATTTCGGTCCCACACACGTCAGTCAAAGCAACCAATCACAGGGCACGTTTCGCACTGGAGTTGAGTTTGAAAGCACAAGAATGAACGGAGAAGAGGAATCACGACTTTAGATGATGATCGGCACATCGATGCGATTCGTGATCTGCTCACCGATTTTTATTCCGAATTTGAATTTGTTTTTCTTCATGTAATTCAGCTGTGTTTCAATGTCATCTGTTTCAACCAGACTCGGAACATGGATTCCGGCGTAGTAGGGGTTTGGATTTTGATATAGTTGCAACAGTTTTGCTTTGACTCTTTCCACGTCAACAAAATTCAGCAGATTACCGGGATCTGAAATTTTTGCCGTGTTTGCGCTGTCTACAACATCATACGATCAACATTGAGACCAAACTAAGACCAATACCTGTGCAAACTGGGCCTCCGACGCCACGGTGACAAACATGTCGTTCTCGGTCTGGGCTCAATGTTGTGCATCTATAATTTAAAATTATTTGCCTATGGTGGAGATATAGTGTTTTTATTTATATTATGAATTCAAGCTTACGTTACACACAATGTAACCACGTATCCATAACTGCTTTTGATCTCACGGTTAGCCAGGCATCGTTCAATGGCATGAATGATCAGCTCTTGCACGTTGTTCTGATGTCTGGCTTGCTGAAGTTTTAATACAACATGATGTTCTCAGTTTGAGCTTAATAAAACACAGAATAACGACAGACTTGGATTTCGAAATTTGTCATGCCAACTTCTGCGGCAATTCGAGCTTGAATGTGCGATCGAAGTAATTTTGCAATGGACGGTTGTCTGTTTGTTAGCAACAGCTGGTCCCACGCTAATTCAAAATGTCCCTGCTGAATTCTCGACAGCTTTTGCATTTGTGATTCGGGGCTCAGCTCGTCGTCACTGTAGACACGCCGAACGCACAAGCTGTTGATCAGATCGGATGAACACATGAGAACGCCGAGAGGTCGAGTAGCGCAGGTTCGGTTATCAGCACACGGTCTGAAGGAGTGGTAATGGCGATGTTTCGTAACTATGTGCATATCACACATAGATAACCAACGTGTTGCATGCGCACAGTGTATGTGTCCAGTTCCGCTTCCCCATCGCGAGATCTGTTAGCATGTCAAGCACTTCGCGTTGGTCATCCGTCAGCGGCTGATTCTGCAAAATACGCTTTGTTTTATCTAGGCTGAAACTAAAAAAGCATGAAAAACAAACCACAGGAGGTCGTTCTACAATGCCAAATGGTCGCGCTCGCTGTGCATTGGCAATAACTGGATTTGAAGACTGAAACACGATCCTGATTCATAAAGGACAAGCGAGATCACAGTCATAAGCCGCTGAAAAATTAATTTACCGGGTATTCCACCTCAGGAGCCCATTGTGATGTATCGGCCGGTGACACGGATTCGAATTGCTGAAAGTCACCAATGATACCATTGTACATACCGTCGTGGCCACCCTTACATGTCCAGCTGTGCACTTTTGTGGACTCCACACTTAAGAATATACGCATGTAAAAATGCAACAATTGCAATAAGAAAGCTCACCACCGGATCGGGTACAAAAAGATGCGACCAGTGATTATTGGGCTGACTGCTTGGCGGCGTGGGTTGCTGAATGTTAAGGTTGCGACAAATCTTGGAGCCGAAACTGAATCGGAACCTGAACTAAACTCACTGATGCTGATCCCGTTGCGCCTTCCATTGGTATAAAAGTAACGATTCACTCCATTTTAGTCATTTCTTTATTCTCAGTTCTGTGTGGTTTTCTTTATTTGTCAGCTGCTTGGCTGGAAATAGAGCTGAAATACGTTTTTCAATTTTTTAGATATATTTTGTTGATTTCAAACTTTCGAGATGGCCGCATCTACAGTGCAGGACTTTTACTTGGTGACGCCGTTTTCAGCAATAAATTTGGCGCCAAGTAACCAGGGCAAGACGTTTTTCTGTTTTCAAACAATAATGAACTACTCAGAGTGCACTGCGCATGGCGGAAACTTGAAAGAAGTTCTTATATTTTATCAAACTTGGCAACCTATCTATGACGAAATAGGCCGCTTCTGCAGTGAAAACAGCGTCAAAATAACTTTTTTGTTTGAAATACCACAAGAATATTTGGAAAATCATGACTTGTTAAAAAACGCAAATAGCGACGGCGAGAAAATTGTGATTTTCGATGACCTTAGCCACTTACTAGGTCAACCTAGCGTTGCGGCTCTGATTACAAATATATGCAACTGTTTATGTAGACACTTGAACTTCAGCTTTTTTCTTAACATTCATCACGGGTTTTCGGGTTCACACAGAAGTTTGGCAACAATTAGACGCAATGTGCGATACATAATACTGTTCAAATACAATTCCCATCAAACTTTAGAACAGCTGCAGCGTGAATTTTTACCAAGAAAGCATCAAGTTTTGCCAGTGGTCACGGAATACGTGTTTTCAAAACTCGGGTTACGGTATCTTATCATGGACTGTCGCAGCTCTGTAATTTTCAAAACAGGAATTTTCAAAGATGAACTTCCAAGGGCATTTCTTTTTTAGAGTCATGGCTCGCATAATACCGCTTGTGTTTGACGGATCAGTACCCGAAAAAATACGGAAAATTATAATTAAGGAAGCGGATATTTTAGAATTGTTGCAAATTGGCATTAATCGATTTCTGACTGAATACAACACGAGCATAGACGCAAAACTGAAGAGATTCTGTCGCGCTTTTCTTCAAATTCAACACACCAAAGCACGCATCAGACTTTTGTGCAAGAAGAGATCCCTAAACTTACTTTTATTGCTTGCGCCCTATCGTCATGTATTCCAATCAGAGCCGACCAATCAAAGAAATGATAATGATATCCCCGGAGCGGTACCAAGCGCTAACTAAGCCCGTGGAAGACACCAGTGAACTACCAAAAACAAATAGCGATCCGCAGATCAAAAGCGAGCCTGTTGAGTTGATAGAAAAAAACCATTTAGACACTACTGATATAAAATCGGCCCAAATGCAAGCGTTTAATGAAATAATAGCCTCTGTCCCCTTGAAAACACAAAGAGCCGCCGGCATCGTTCTGCGTTACATAATTCAGAGTCCTAACTTTAAGTACGATGTGCACACCGGGGAATGTTTTTGCTTTGGTCAAAGAATTGTTGCTTCAAACTTGTGCGATATTCTAAGCTCAATATTAAGCCAACCGAATCCTTTTGCCAAAACGAGTAGGTACAATCATGTAAATGGTGTTGACCAATTTTTAGCCGTGTTAGCCCAAACACCATGTCCTCAGACAATATTTCCCATAGCTGAATTGCGAGAGAAAATTCATAACATGCGCCTTACACAAAGCAAATGTTAGCTACTTTGTCTGTCCTGATTGGCTAGTTGTTACTTTGCGCCCGCCAATGCCAATGGGTTACGGTAGATTTGATAGGCGCTCTGTAATTTAGCTCATTGGGACTAAATTGCGGTGGTCACCATAATTCGTCCGTTGGGTTACGGTAGACTACAATTGCGATAATTCAGCTACTCAAAACCAGACAGAGTTCTGGTGACAACAGTCGACGTAATTTAGCTACTTGGTCTCTGTGATTTAGCTATCTGAGCACATGAAGGCTACTGTAGATTACTGTAGGAAAATTACGATGTCAGTAGGGTGTTGTTGTTAGCGTAATGATGCTATTTGTTGTTCCGAACGACGGTTGTTGAGAAAATAAATGACGTTTACATAAGGATGGGGATATTTTATTCACAGATTCAAATAGGGCACAGTTGTTACCTTATCATCAAGCACAATACGTTTAATATAAAATGCAGATAGTGATCTTTTTAAAAGCCCAAGAGTGTACAGGCGACCGTGCATGTGCCTGATAGTACCTTCTCTAACTAATGGCAAATCTGCTTCCTCATTGAATATCAGAGACTTGAATAGGCTGTACGAAAGAAAATGTAGGTTCTGCTTTTTCTGAATGCTTCTTGAGGCAATTTTAGTGGGAACAGCGGCACCATTTTCGTCAAAATTGCAAAGAAAGTGGAGCTTCGGACACGGAAATATGGCGCATGCTGCAAGTAATTATTGGTATCTTTTGGATCTGGCATTAGAAAGATAATCACTGTTTTGTTACCTGACTCGTTTTCTAAGTGAAAAGTCCCAATGTTGTATCGATCTGCGTCGGTTTTTTGGAACCATTCATTGAAAACCCCTTCAAATTCATGCTGCAAGTGCGGTTTCACACATTCACGCAATGTTGGTTGAGCCAGCGCCAAGGCTAAGCTGTCTGAAAAGGGTAAATATTTACGGAGCTCCTAATTGTGTTTACACGCTATAATTTTCAAAAGAGCAACCAGTGTCTGAATTCATGATGCAGTAACTATTGTCCATTAGATATCTGGGCAGTATTTTGGCGGCCATAGTCATTAACTGTAATGAACGGTAAGTGTTGAAAGAAATCTACCGCTTTTCAAAGTGCGATACCGACTTACCCTAATTTTGCTTTGATACAAAATTTGAACACCTATTGTTATCGGGTTATTACGCGTTATCTGCAATTATTAAGTAATTTTTACTTGTGTAAATAAGCGGCAACTTGAAAAAAAACCAACTTGTTTCGGTTTCAGACTGACTTCGACCAAGTCTCCTGGGACACCGGGAGCACTTGTAACTTCGAGTAGGTCGGTGAAATATTTTGAGTTTAGGTACATTTTGTCAAATTTTTCTCGGGTCACGAGCATAGTTCTCTTGTGCTTCTCATTTCGATGCAAGGTTACGCCAAAAAAACCAGTGTTGAGACGGAGCTAAAAGCATCAAAATCGCAAATCCGACTTTCAATTCATAGATACCGTAACCTAAGGCTACAGTAACCTTTCTCTGGTCGGCCAACATTACGTTTCCTCCTTCGGCAGCTTGTTTTCGCAATTGAACCTGTTCAGTAATGTATGGCTCGAATATGCGCTTCTGTGCATACTGATATACTCGATCGATGGACGTGCACCTGCAAATCAATACCAATTACGAGCACAAGAACATTGTTCAGTTGTAACATTTGAAATCGAACCGATATCCCATTTCTATCAAAAATCGAAAATATTGAGTTGTCATGAGCTGGCTTTCAACAAAAAACGAGTTGATAAGGATTGGATTTTTAGGTATCGCGATATCGTGTCTCCGGGCATATTGACGCATGTGAGCCACTATTTTGGACTCTGGGATCTGAATTCGCTTGAATATGCAGGGCCAGTCAATGGAGTGCCTCGTCGCTGGATCCAGTGAAAAGCTTGCGAGCACAAATCCTGAAAAAATAAACTTAACTGTTTGATTGCTCTTTTTGCAACTTTTTCAACCCAATAATGTAACGGCATTGAGCTTTGCCCGTTTCGGTCATTTTTCACAGGCGGGCGAGGTGCCAGGCCTCGTCGGTGCGAAAACATCTGGCCAATTGACCCCAAAAAAGGACTTCGAGCGGATCTTATTGCTCAAGTAAAACATCACTGCTGCGCACAGAAGTGCAAGCCAGTGAGAGAGGGAACGGCTAATTAAACCGCCAAACCATCCACATGTCCATCCTCAATCGCTCCAATCATCTCTGCTTGTGAGTACTCGTGTTGCACAATTACAGCGCCACAGTGTATCTCGGACACCATTTGCGCAATTTCGCGATTTTGCATCATCTCAGCCCATGTGCAATCCCAGATTTCCTGTGGATTCTATAGGGGGTTAGTTTTGTTGGTCGGGTTTCAACAAAATTATACCTTGTAATAAAATCCACTTTCACGGATCTGCTGCGCTCTCTCGTCAGTTCTTTTTCTGTTTTTCACCCCATTTTTGTTTGTCGCCTTGTAGTGTCTGTAATATATACACTATAAAGCGCGAGCCGAAAATCAGTGTGAAACATCACCTATCGCATAATCCATTGCATCCGCCACACTCATTAAATTCAAATACATAGCGTTGTAGGTATCCATTCGCCTTACGCACTTCTGCATAGCCATCAACCCTGTAAGTAAAACTGTGTTTTGCGACTGCAAGTGCGGCGATTAAAAATGAAAGTTATACCTATAGTAAGCACTTGCAGCTGATATGTAGATTTTTTGTTCTCCCAGATTGCCGCTATGCCTAATAAACGCAACGAGGCTTCCAGGGCGCCTGCATTCATATTCCATCCATTTTAGGCTTTCATGCACGCGTTTTTGTCCCAGAGTTATTGGCCGAAAATTGTTGTCCCATTTTCTCAGAGTGAACACACCGACGCTGACATCTTGGGATGCTGTGTTTTGAAAAAAACAAGTGTTTTTGACAGTGATTTTGGCTAATTCTGTTGTAGTCTGTACATCCTCGGCCACTTCGTGCTTTACGTTATTGCAAAGCATCTGTATTGCATGCATACCAAAACGCTTAGATGCAGGTGGCGCGCTGGTCAGATGCGTGGACTTCACTAGAATAAGCCTAAATGTGAACGACTAACCAGCCCATGCATATAGCGATGTAATGTCGTAAACTTTTATGGTGTTCACAGGTAGTGCGTTATCACCATATTTGTGGGGTTTGATGTACGTCTTGCCCTTTTCGTGGTATCGATGTAACACCTACATATGAGGATTGAGTATTTTTGATGTGTGATGTTTCAATCGCTAACCATGCTGCTCCCGCCAATCGTATTATCTTGTAACATCTGTCGGAACTCAGGGTCAGCGACTAAGTGGATCTTGTCAGCTGACGCTTGCATCGCGTAGCGACATGACACAAATTTCATTGCGCTTGACAGAGTGCAGAATCGCGTAATGTCTATGTCCTGTATGGGTTACGGTAGAGTATGAGGGTTACTGGTCTGTAATTTTTGGTAAGCATCCATACCTCTTTCTTGTTTACTTGAATCATTTCGTCTGCTAACTTCTTCATCGGCTCAATATCGTAAAACATGTAAAAGCGCAACAAGTCCAGAAGGGTTGTCAGGCCTTTAGACTTCCATAGATGTCGCAGCTCTGCGTATCGCACAATACCAGGGATGGGAACTTGTTTTAGACCGCATATTGTCAATGCAGTTTGACTATCTCCCCCGTAAGCCTTCAGGGTCGCTTCGTATATTTCCCAGTCCCTGTGCAGGTAATTTGCAACATCAAATATCATTTTAACACACGGAGACGAAAAAATACCTGTTCAATGAATTAGTTCGTGTCATTGCATCGTGAAAGTCCTCGTACCGGGGCAGTGGGTGATTGAACTTATTAACCGAGGACAGAAGGCCTAAATAATGTACAAGGTATAGGAGCAGTGTGATATGCGTAAAAACCGGACTTACTGTATGGAAAGACTTGTTTAGTCATTTCTGCATCTCCCTTCCCATATTTTTGCACCACCGAGGCGTAGCTGGCTTTAGTGCCTAAAATTTAGACGGGGGTACACTTATGCATATACCCATGAAACATTGCATTACCTAATACTTCCATCAAATCATAAAATGCAAGTCTGTTAGACGATCCGCTTATGTACTTGTTGTTTGATCGTTTGAGCACGTTAAACCCGCCATCAACCACATGTAGGTAATGAAACACGCCGCAGTTTCTGAGCGCTAAAATATTTTAGTCTGGTTTTCTTCTGCTCACAATTAAGTAAAGGTTAAAAGATGCAAACCGTGAAAATCATAGCCGTTTTGGTTGTATGCATATAAAACGAGCACCTGAGGCGAAAATTGGGCGTTTGTTAATCAGAATGATAAAAACAGCAAATATCTATAACCTGATAATATCGTTGCAACTCAGACCGGAACGACTCCAAATGTCTGGCTTCGAATGGATATTTTTCTTTCACTTGCATAATTCTGGTCTCGATTGCATGAAACACAGGTGCCGCACGGCGCATATAAATTTTTTTGGCGGCATCCGCGCATTCAAGTAAATAATTGACGAAATCGATGACAAATGTGCGATCTTGAGAGTTTTTGGGATAGAAATACTGAGTCGGGTTTTCATGAACTTTAACGCCAATAAACACAAGACTGTGCTCTTGTAGGTAAAGTTGTTTGGCAGTGTTCAGCATGCCAAGTTCGACTGTGTCGCTTATTTGTCTCAACGCAGCTTCAGAGTCGTAACATCCAATCACGTCACGCATGTATTTTTGCTTTTCGCAAACGCCAATTATGTCGGCATTCACCAATTTCTCCAAAATTCCAGGTTCGGTGCGCCAGGGACCACCCAAATTTTTGATTTTTTGTGCGGGTGCAGGTCCATGGCAGTAATGTTTCAGGTGACGATACAAATTGCGCATTTTCGATGCCCGAGTATAACAATGTGGACACTCGCAGACGTATAAGTCTGGTCGTTGTATGTGTTCGTATGTGCCGCGGGTTTTGTTGTACAGTATGTGAATTACGGGTTCGTCAAATCCAAACCTTCCAACAAAAAGTTCTCGTCCATCTTGGTACAACACTAGCCCAAAACCAAGTCGGTTTGCAATTCTGTTGCACTTGTGAATATCAATCGGGTTTAACACATCATTAGCCGTCCCCACGCACCTCGCAAGTCCAAGAGTTTTCTTTGTGTCACCATTTATCATATTCGAGAAACACGCAAAATACGTGAAAGTTGACAGATGTAGAGATGTTCGTTTGTGGTCACGCACAAATGTCTTGACAATGCCTAGGAACGTAAAATAAAGTAAAATTCAACGGTTACGGCAAAACATGGCGAGGGAGTAGAATCATGGGTTAGCTCAGTGGTCATGCGATCTAAAAAGCTTTTCTCATTAAAGTCAGCCACATATCTTCTCAGCGCTGCTTGCGTTGACTGGCGATGGACCCTGCTTAATTGAAGAAAGTACGGTTCTTCTGTAATTCGTGTATTCGATCCAGGTAAAAAGTACGCAAGTGTTCCGCCTTCAGTCAATACACCTAGTCCTATTCGTATCTGAAGTCTGGCGGCTCTGGGCTCATTTCTAATCAGCCGTTCAGCTTCTCTAAACAATAGTTCAGGAGTTATTACATCATTCAACATTTGTCGATTGTGAATCATGAGCCGACGTCGCTTTGAATACCAGGTCCTAGTGCGTAGAGCTTCTCCGTAGTTATGTATGTATTCCCGCATCATACGATCGGTCAGTTCACCTTTGTGCTTTCCATAGCCAGCCAATCGCCGCTTGTCCAGTGGTGGTTTGCGGAACCCCAACCGGTCAATGACATTGCTGGTTGCACTCGGCTTGGCCTTCATAAGCGCACTCAGATTTCGAACGCCTTTCTGGACGTAAGGTTTCATGCGTTGTCGGAATTCCTGGAAAGATATAAGTTTTTACTGCTACATTTAATTTTTTAATTTTTTTCAAGTTTTTGAAGGTTCACCTGTGAAGTCAAAATTTGTGTCGCCGAGACGCCGGTAACACTCAGTGTTTTCAGCAGCTCGTGTACACAAATGAACACAGTGCAGGTATTCCATATGTTCAATCTTAAAACGTAAGTTTTTTTGTCTATTTTTAACTTAGCCATGCATAAAAATTTCTCTCACTGGCCAGATATTTCGATTAACTGTTTGCGACCCAAGACTGACTGTTTTCCGTCTCCATAGTCTTGCTGGCTGAAGAATACGGCAAATTATTTATTTTTAAATAAAACAATATAAATTTATTTCTTTACGTTTCGTCTGAGTTGTCCAGCTCGAATATGCGTTTGATGGCAACATTTGGGTCATCAGCGGCAAACAATTCTGTCATGTTGTCATGTGCCTTCGCAAAAGCCAGATCCATACGTCTGTCCATTTCCTAAGTTATGTTGGGAATTCAGCCTAGGCTTCAGTAACGTTAAACGAATCTTGAAAAAAATACCTGGGAATCCAGAACTTCAACACAATTGTACTGCGATTGAATGACCTCAAGGGCACATTGAATTGGTCGAATGACGGGCAGCAGCAGCATTGCGCCATATCGCTGTGACAGGTGGTTTATTGTGTGCTTGATCGGTTTTCGGGACAGGCTGGTCAGCTCGGCTCCACTGTGGAAAGAAATCACTAAAGGCATAAAAATAATATGGTTTCCCCAATCAACTACATTACCATTCGTCCGATGCATCTGGTTGCCCATTTTGGCCGGTTACTCCTGTAATTCAACACATTTGTTCACATCGCAAAATATTACTGATCGTTTTAAAAATAAGTACCGACCATCGGTCTCACGCGTTTCGGTTCCGAAAGTGTTATATCGTGCGTCCCTGTCCTCGTAATATTCTGTAACAACGGAGCTCGAACGCGAAGCATCTTGAGTGGTTCCTGTAAGCACAAAACGCTATGCAAACTGTTTTCATGATTACACCAGTTTGTGAATGCCGTTTTGTACCTACCAATTCTCTTGCGTATCTTTCGGGGCGGCTTTGCACCACATCTGTAAAGTACGGTAATTTTGAAATCACATTTTAATCAGTCTATCAACTATTAGATCGTTACCCACACGTCGTACGCATCAGAGTCTTCAGAGTTGTAAACTTGCGATCCTTTGGCTTGATGCATTCTTTTTGTCGCACCGTGCGCACAGCTCGAACTAAAAGTTTAATATGCACTTGCCGTGCACAATTTTGTATTAATTTTTATCATTTCATACCTGCGTCGTTGTATGGTATTGTTTCCATTGGGTCGTTCTCGGCTGCAAAACAAGTTAAACTCGTTTTGTGATGGTTTTAATCACAGCTTAGCCTATTCAACCTTTCTCGGTCCTTTTTGTTTTGCGCTGTCTTGATCGCGGGACGGGGTCGTTTTTGATTTTGACAAATTTCTGGGCGTAGCAGTGCTCTCGTGCTGCAAGTAAAATGATTGCCTTTATATCTTCAAAAAAAGTATAAAGACATTCATTCACTTACCCAGTGCTGTCATCGGAATAATCCCAGGGAGCCATATCGCGGTCAGGTTTGTCGATTGCTTCGGCGGTGGGTGATGTTTCACCATCGCTGCCACTCGTTGGTGTCGTGATGCGGCTGCAAGGATTGTAAGTGCATTATACCCCCCGTCTTCTTTTCGAGGTTTTTGTTCTTATAAGGCACTTCCAAACCTTACCACTTTCTCCAGTCTCCCATGATTTGAGAAGGATTTTCTTCATTTTCAGAGCTTTCTCTGTAGTAGTCTTCGGAATTATCGGAACTCATTTTTAATTAAATTTCTTCATCCTAAAATTTTTTTTCAACCATGGGTTTCAACAAATTTAACAATTTTTTGCCTAATTTATCACGGTATCATTCTAGAATTTTCGGTATTTAGGTCGACTGGTTGACGCCTTCTGTTCTTGTAGCTCCTTCGCCTTCGCCTTGGCACGACGCTTCTGTTCCTCCTGTAATTATATACATCTCTTGTGGCACGAGTTTAAAGACAACTACATACATAGGTTAATCATGGAACCTTCATTGTTTCTTTGAAACTTTCTCGAATTTCGGGCAGACTGGCCAATAGCTCTTGATATTCGCCAATGCTCATTGTAGTCGTGTCAGGTTTGGTATACTTGCCAGTGACTTTGGACGCACTTTGCACGGCAGTAACTTGCTCCCCATTTCTCATGTACACATCGATTTTACCTATGTATGTAGTGAGTACTTGTTTTAGAACTACGTATGTTAAAATTTGTCGTCGAATTTCTTACCAATTCGAATGTTGACTCGATCTTCCGACATGTACCACTGAGCACCATGCGAGCCAAATGCGACCACATCTCCTGCCGTGTAGGTTGGAATTTCAGTTGACTTGATGGTATCAATATGGGTCTTCATTTCGGCCTCTTCTGAGATCTGCTGTTGCGCGACCTGAAATACGTTTTAATGTTACGACCAGCCATTGCGATTTAGAGAGAATACAAATACGGAATACAAAAAAACTTCAAAATATTCACTTTCTGAAACTCCTCCGCCTCAGCCGTAGATGTTTCCATGACCGGTTCTTGGTCGATTACTTGTTGAGATTCCAGATACTCGTCTTCATCATCAAAGGTCAGTTGACGTGCGACTTTTTTGGGCTTGGGGGAGCCTGAGGAGTATCGACTTGCCGCCATGGGTGCTTTTTATTAAGATACAAAAAAACAGTTAACGCAGATTTAAAGCAGCTGTCAAAGTGGGCAGCTGTCTGGTATAGCCGCTCTTATCACCACGCTATCGGTTGAGGTGGGTGGAGTTTAAGTGTCCAATCAACGTCCGAGCTGCCGTGCGACCAATCAGCAAAAACTGGGCGGAGTCTTAAAGGTGTAGCCATATTTTCATTGTTCGCTTTTCCAAAACTGAGTAGGTGACTTGGTCTTTGGATCCACTGTTTAGCCTCCATGTTATGCACCTAATCAATTCTCGGTATAATGTCACCCAGTGGCAGTGCGTTTTCTGCGGTATGCTGCTTTCCTCTCCCTCCTCTGCTACGATATGAATACGATGTGCATAATTCTGGAATATGTTTATTTCAACAATTTAAAGTCAAATCGTGCCAAGAGTGCTTGGATGAGTTTGCCAACTACCCAAACCAGAATTCCGTCTGTCACATAATCTGCTCTCACACATATTTCCCGTCAGCTATTCCTTCTTCATTTCCCAGCTTATCAGGACCAAAGGAAGACACCACGCTGACCGTAACTCTCAAACTTCGACATGAATCAGTCCCATCTCTTCGCGATTTGTGTTGCTTTTCCGCCCTCAAATGTGTGTACGCGATTCCTATTTCGATCACACATCTGTCGGTTGCAAACGATCTGGTCTACCGAATTGATGTGTATGATGACTTCTTATCAAAATTAAATGCAAATGTGTTAAGTCTCCCACTCCCTCCAAAAACTGTGCAAAATCTGCTATCAATGGCACGAGAATATCATCGCTCTTTTGATGAAAACGCTCTTCAATCCAGATTTCTGTCCCTGGCACCAGTTGCACAATCTCACGGTTTGTTGAAAAATCACTCTGTGTTCGTGGTCAAAGCATCAGATCTGGACGACTACTACCGGAACGGCGACGACGAATTTCTGCAGGTTTTCTGGATACCATTTGGAAGTAAATATCCAACATCTGCAATCCAAATCGATCTCTCTGACTTGGAGTGGGCTTCATTAGACGAGATGGATTCTACTGTGTGGTATGTTTCTCGTATTTTTTGAGTGTGTGGGCATGTAATAAGTGCGCATTCGTTTGTTGTGTTCATAATAAAACGAGTTGTGTGCTGACCTCGACACAGGTGGTCTCTCTTAATAGCGTGTTTATGAATCTTTCTTTTTCTCTCTCGGTGTTGGGGGGGGGTGTAATACAAATAGCAAGACACTAACAAGGGAGCGATGCACAAATGTCCTCATTTTCAGATATGACTACCGCCAAACGCCTGTTGGTCATTGCCGACTGTGTCACAGAACTGCAGCACAACGACCACTTCGACGTGTTGAATGTGAACAAATCAATAATTTCCGATATCTGGAAAAAGGTCGAGCCAAAATTGAAAATCAAATCCTACGAACTCATTCTGCTGATTGTCGGAACATTCGACGTCATTTCGGACCCATTCAAATCAGCGATAACATTCATTCCGGCTCTGAAACGTCTCATTCTGGCCATTCTCGACTCGTCACCTGACGCTGTGCTATTCGTGTCCGACTTACCTGTTCACTTGTTCTCTTTTCAAACTGGACACTTTTGTCACGCGCAAAGCACATCTCTGAACGATTATATTTCAACATTGTCATCAAATGCCGACTTTGGAGTTCGCTCAGTGCATCCATTGATATTTCTGAAAGACTTGCCAAAAAACTACCTGTCACGCGTTGAAGCAGCCGCTGTTCACAGAGCTATTATGCAACGGTTTTTTGTCTCATAATGCATGCAACAGTTCCTATTGCACGTTGGCAGTTTGAGAAACGCCCGAATTTTCGATCTGTTGTCATTCCTGGTGTTATTTGTCTTGAATGTGAAAAATCGCATTTTCATGCTATTGACAACGAATTACCGTATTTTGGCAACGTGTACCCATTGACCAGACCCCATCTTGAACCCGAATTGCAAAAATTATGTAAAAGGTTTGAACCTTTGCTGTCATCTTACTTTGGCTGTTGTCTTCCTCTCTATGCTGCTGTGCGTTTCTCTGACTTTGTGTCCATGCCTCGTATTCCTATTCCTGATGATCAAATGCAATGTATGTGTGGTATTGTGCTCGGAGCCGGAATCAAAATCCGCATTCACAATGGTGATGGGTCTGGTGAACATGTGTTGCTGTCATTACCGGGTGGTTGTTTATTTGAGATCAAGATGATTGACTGGTTCTGTGAATTCGATCCGCAATCGAAACCGAATGCTGTTATGTGTTTATTCAATAAACAGTGACTGACATTGTATTTGCCGTGAAATTTTGTCGAATAATAAAACTGGTGTTCTTGTCATAATGATCACAGAAGGACATGGAAAATTCATGTAACAATCCAGCACAGAAACTTTTGGGCGCATAAAGTTCAAAATCAAAAACGTTTTTCTGTCTGTCACAACGCAAGCCAGTGAGCACAATTGCAATTGCAGCCGACACGCAGAGCACTACAGCCAAGCCGAGTAGAAATGTCGGTCGGTCCATGATGTCGAAAGTTGAAACTGATTTTGGTTTTTGGGCGGAGTCTGAAAAATGAAAAAAAAGGACAAATCGTGTATCACAAGCTATACTACTTACGGGTCGAAATCGGAAAAACATTTCGAACAGTTCGGGCAGAATCGCCGTATCCACACTGCGTTGACCCCGATACCGTGGTGACGGTGGGTGGCGTCGCTTAACCGGTCTCAGATTCAGTCTCCACGTGGTCGGTTACACCCCTACGGATCGACATCGGGCAACATTTCGAACAGTTCGGGCAGAATCGCCGTATCCACGCTGCGATGGCCCCGATACCGTGGTGACGGTGG
>JASAMV010007989.1:0-17730 GCA_030248065.1 Rhynchonema sp. JSB1_4 | reverse complement strand
TGTGTGTGTGTGTGTGTGTGTGTGTGTGTGTGTGTGTGTGTGTGTGTGTGTGTGTGTGTGTGTGTGTGTGTGTGTGTGTGTGTGTGTGTGTGTGTGTGTGTGTGTGTGTGTGTGTGTGTGTGTGTGTGTGTGTGTGTGTGTGTGTGTGTGTGTGTGTGTGTGTGTGTGTGTGTGTGTGTGTGTGTGTGTGTGTGTGTGTTAGCGCCAGCGCCAAATATTTGATCCATGCCAGTGAGAAACGTGAACTAAATTTCCGATTGTCCGTTTGCAGGAAATCAATGTACTACACAAACTACATGCGTCTCAAATATTGCAACCCTGTTGTGTGGCCTGTGTTCTTGTGATCTGTAGGTATTATTTTTTCATGATTTTCGTACAAAACGTTTTGATTAGTCACACTGAACTTTGTTATTCAACAATTGGCTGTCCAATTTGGATGAGATAATGTGCGAAGCATTTTTTGTACTTGGTCCCATTGGATTCATTTACTTTTTTTACCGTTTCTTTTGTCTTTATGTACATTTGATTTCTTTATTACTATCTGGTTTTGAATCCGGTTGTTAATATTGATATACCTGTAGCCTTATGTGCGCCGAACTTTTGTAAACCTTTTAATTGAGGTATTTTCATGTTATTTACTTCTGAACCATGTTTGAGTTTTTTGCCCTTTCGTTTTCTTTATTACTTTTCTCACCTGTGTCAGGTTTTTCGACGGTGCTGCTTGCGTGTTTACCGTGTTTATGATCAGGGAATGAAACTGTACCCTTTAGCATCCACAGAATTTGGGATTCTCGCAACTTTCATCCGGAGAAAAGAAAGAAGGTCAAAATAAATCAGTAGACCGCCTATTTCGTTCATTGGCGTGCTTCAAGCAATTTCTGAGAGCCTTCCACCTCAAGATCGCCACCAGAAATGTACCAATTCTAAGGCCGGCTGCCATAACTACATATTCGGTGATTTTTAGCCTGATTCAAAATACCGGAGTTTTCCGCGTACAGCCCCCCTAGGGCTCTATTTGGGAAAAAAGTTTTCCAAGACTTGACCAAAAAAGCACAGGTTTTCTTCACAAAAGAGGCACAACCAGGTCATCGGCGCATTTTTACAGCAGGATCTGCTCTGGGAACGAATAGTGCGTGCTTCGAAATGCACACAAAATGATTGTGATAGCGCAAAGTCACGATGATTTCCAGTGCCGTCAAAAACCTAACCAAAGAGCCGAGGGCTGTATCCCGAAACATTTCCGAAATGAGGTCCGGGAGCTGTGTTTGTTTGAAACAAAAAGGCCGATTTTCCACCTATTTCCGAATAGAGCCCCTGTATGTATTTTGTACACTCCATGAAGAATCACACACAAACTGGTGAATCAGTCTGAAGGAGTCATTCATTGTGCGCATATTAATATGCGTAAGATATATAGCTTAACATATCTAAGTTTATTTACCACTAAGTAAGTTTGTCTGTAGTTTTATCTACTGATCCAAATATATCTGAATGTCTACCCAGAATTCATTATCTCCTGCCACCGGTGCAAAATTCTGCTAATTTTCTTTAGACCGAGTGTTTATCGCCGCTAAGACTACTAAACGCCCATATGCATTCGGGTACACAGCGATAATATCAGAAACAGCAGTCATCACTGCGATTTACCTAGCTGTCATACGAAGCTACATACATTGCCTTTTTGCAGCAATCGCTGGCAGCTGAACCTGCTTTGAGCAAGTCAAGTAAAACAGGTTAGGTCGTGTGTGTGTGTGTGTGTGTGTGTGTGTGTGTGTGTGTGTGTGTGTGTGTGTGTGTGTGTGTGTGTGTGTGTGTGTGTGTGTGTGTGTGTGTGTGTGTGTGTGTGTGTGTGTGTGTGTGTGTGTGTGTGTGTGTGTGTGTGTGTGTGTGTGTGTGTGTGTGTGTGTGTGTGTGTGTGTGTGTGTGTGTGTGTGTGTGTGTGTGTGTGTGTGTGTGTGTGTGTGTGTGTGTGTGTGTGTGTGTGTGTGTGTGTGTGTGTGTGTGTGTGTGTGTGTGTGTGTGTGTGTGTGTGTGTGTGTGTGTGTGTCGGGAATATGGTGTTAAGGCCTAACTATGCTTCGTTCTGTCAGAGAACGCAGAACAAATTCTCGCCCGCTGATGATACGTATAATACTTAGCCGACCGCACACACTTCGAAAACAACGACAATTAATTAACGATACAACAAAAACAGATAAACGGTATTTTTTATTTTTCAGAGTGAAGCTCACACTCTTGTTTCAAAACCATCGAACACTCTTAAGGGGTACCGCTATAAGTTTCGACACACAACCACGTTTTGGGCGATATCAAACAAACGGATCGGATCGGATGTGATCTGCCTTGGTCACGGGCTTTTCTTGAATTATGGATGTTAAGGGCTCCACCAGATAGACCCGAAACCCGAAAGCCGAAACATAAATTTTTTCTATGTCCATGTTTCGGGTTTCGGGTTTTGAAAAAAAAACCCGAAACCCGAAACACAAAGCATGATATTCGAAAATGTTTTGGTCTTGCCACTTGTAGCTGACGTGCACAATTTATACAGTCAGTCGAAACATTTGCGATTATCATGCTTCGTGTTTCGGGTTTCGGGTTTTTTTTTCAAAACCCGAAACCCGAAACATGGACATAGAAAAAATTTATGTTTCGGGTTTCGGGTTTCGGGTCTATCTGGTGGAGCCCTAAGAAAATTGGTGATGCCACTAATTTCTTCCTGCTCTATAGATGTTCCCGACCTATGTAAATTGATTAACTTGTAAGCTGGACGAAATTAGTGGCTCCAGTAAATTTCTTAAGATCCGTAATGCAAGAATCAGGCGCTGTCAAGGCAAGTCACATCCGATCCGATTCGATCACCAAGTCTGATATCGTTCTCACACGCATAGGTCGGCAAACTTACCATATTACGACGGAAAGTCAAGTTCACTTCATATATGCATGCACTGAAGGCTTAAACAGGCAGCATCACGAGGCCAAACGCAATGGGCGCTTAATTCATATGCACCTGGTCTTGGTCCTGTCTGTTGCTAGGCTACATAGTCCATAAGTCCAATGGAGGGCCCACCTGTGGAGCGACGTTTTTCCCGCAAAAACACTGTTCAGTGATATTCTTCCAATGATAATGTCTCATTTCCGCAGGAAATTTAAAGCTGCTGGTTACACACACAGAAACAAAATAGTAATTCTCCCTGTGTGATGACTAAGTAGACGAACCAAACCAACCAAAAGTTGAAATTTGAAATCCGAAAAACCCATTTGAAATTCAACGTTGTTTTGCTCAGGAATGTCATCCGCCAGGCAGCCCAGCAAACACAGCAGCAGAAGCAGCAAGAATAATGGAACGTCGAAAACTCGGCGCTCTTCGAAACATCACGAACAGGAACTGAGACCCATCGGCCAAAAAACCGTCGCAGAGCTGGAATCGCACTTCGATAAAAACGACGTTGCTGCCGCTGCGAAACTCGTGACGCAGCTGACCGCGGTCTGGCGATTTTATTTTATTTTGTGTTCTTTCATGAGCTTGCTTGTGTCTGTCTGAAATCGTAATGCCGTAAAAACGTAGATAAACATAAACATAAATATGAACATAAACACAAACATAAACATGAACATAACCATCGCCTTGGCTGCAGGAATTCCCAAAATCCATCCCCGACGAGCACCAATGGCGTTTCCACAGTCGATCCGGTGACTCATTTGTGCTGGCCGACACGCAGAAATTGGCTGAATGGGAGAATTTTGAATCAGAATTCGCTCAAATCGCCGCAAAATGGCTGAACCGACTGAATGATACGAAAGAACAGGTGAGCTGCGGGAAACAATATGCAGTAAGACCATATTTTTTCGAAGCTCGAGCAGATACAACCAGCCGTTTATAATCGTGAAATTTTGTAGTATTTCGAAGCTCTTAAGCCTTAACTATGTATTACTTCGTTGTCTTCACGGAACACGAAACAAATTTTCCCACGCTGATTGGCTCTCAAGCCAGCCAATCAGCGCGCGAAAATGTGTTTTGTGCTTGAGAGAACAAAGTAAAGGCAAACTACGCCAACAGCCGAGCCCGATTTCGCAGCTGGCAGAGTAGTGAAACATTCACATGTGGCTGCTGATTTGGGAAATGTGACACGTTGAAGAATACAAAGTGGAGCATGATGATTTTCTCTTTCTATTCGTTTTGAATACACACCACCTTCGAAATCGGGCTCGTGTTGGCGTGGTTTGCCTTTATAGTCAGGGCTTATCTCCAACCTTTTGAACAAAGACCCATCAAACGGCGTTTGCTTGATTGGCCGTTTGGCTAATAGTTTTGTCGTCAAATAAAGTCGTCAAACAAGCGCGAAAATAATATACATGTCATCATTTGACGACATCACTATAAGCCGACCGTTTCAAGTCTCGATTCTGAGACTGAATTTGTGGGATTAGGCTGCGAAGATGGGGTCGGATAGGCGCGGGCCATAACGGCAGAAATGGGGTCGCGAATCGGCCAAGCATGTGTTTGTGAAGGGGTATAGTAACACTACGCCAACACGAACCCGATTTCGGAGATGGCAGATTAGTGAAACATTCATACGTGGCTGCTGATTTGGGAAAACTTACACATTGTAGAATACAGCGTGGGGCATGAGGATTTTCTCTTTCTATTCGTTTTGCAAGCACTCAGCCTCCGAAATCGGGCTCGTGTTGGCGTGGTTTGCCTATACAACTTTGATACACGTGAGATATTTACTGTATATCTATCACAGTTTTTGAAGCAATTGTTACACTAACTTCGACCAGCGTGAAAGTTTGTCTCCCACACCTCGCGAACAACTTTTAAGCTGGCCGAAATTTGTCAGCCAACTGTATATCTCACAGAGTGGCTCAGATAAAAATCGCCTATGTTAAACCACAGGCGCGTGTGCATTCCGTGGTGTGCTGTGGCGAAAAGGCACACCACCGTGGCGGGTCTTTGGAGCCACACTTTGGCCGATTTAGAGTCCCTCTCTCCGTCGCTATGATCCAATTCGACACGCAATCAGTCTAAAATATTGTGCGACGGTTCAGTCCCGGCGCATAGGTTCAGGCCCGGCCGATTCAGGCCCGGCTGGAGCCTAAGCCTAAGCCCATAAATGGGTCAAATATGCTGGGGCCTGAATCGGCCGGGCCTAAAGAACTGGGCCTGAATCGGCCGAGCCTGGACGGCGGACGGGCAATTGAGCAAAGCACATTTGAGCAAGACCACTTTGAGCAAGTGAAAAAGAGCAGAGTCCAAAAGAGCAGAACCTAAAAACGAATAGGCCTAAGCCTAAGCCAAAGCCCAAACACAAAACTAATCTTAAGTGTAAGCCTAAGCCTAAGCCTAAGCCTGATACCAAAATCAGCCTAAGCCTAAACCATTGGAACAAAATAAGTGCTCTGCTCTTTTGGCCCTGCTCTTTTTCACTTGCTCAAAGTGGTCTTGCTCAAATGTGCTTTGCTCAATTGTCCGGCCACCGCCTGGACATCCGGGCCTGAAAAGTCGCGGAATAACTCTAAAATCTTATTATAGTTCCGTTTCGAAGACGATCTGAAGGCCACGAGCCACACTCATCGGTTGCTTTTCGGTCTCGTCGACCTGTTGTATTTCTTGGTTCGCTATCAATACGAAAATCGTCACGAGACGACAGCGGACGCACTGTTCGAGGCGCTATTGGCGCGGCTGGAACGGGCCGAGTTCACTACTCACGTGAGACAATTGCGCAAATGCTCGCAGACGCACGAAGTGTTCGTGTTTCGGCTGATCGGTTGGTACTGAGCAGCGTTTTGAATTTTTGTAACAATATTTGCCATTTGTTAATAATTATATCGAAACTCAAAACAGCGCCGCTTGCAGTTGATTTGGAAAAGAAATCACTAGTCACTATCTTCACTAAACTAAATCACTAAATAATTGCCTTTAGTCTACATTACAAGCACCTGAATGGAACAATCATAGGATGCTACTTTTTGTGTTATGTTAGGAACACCATTACAGGGTTGGGCAAAAAAAAATTTAAAAAAAAATTTTTTAAAAAAAAAAGGTTTTTGAAAAAAAAATTTTTAAAAAAAAAATTTTTTTTAAATTTTTCGGGGGAACAAAATGTTCTAAAACGTCCAAAAATGGCCTTTTTGGGGGTTATTTTTTTGTCATTTTTCCTCAAGGGTCGAAAAAGTTTCTTCACAAAATTACTTTTGGGGCATGTATTTGGTAACTAAGATGCTCCAAATGATGTTATTATACCTCCCCGTGATACATGAGACACAGTATGCATGTACTTACATGGTACTTTGATGTCATACACCCATCGGGTCGGTCATATACGACTGATTCAGCGACCCGACAAGTATTTCTGCAGCTTATATTCTCAATTCTGTATGGTTTATGAGTGAATCTTGCTTATTCGACTACAAACCGTTGTGTCTGATACCACAGAGCAGCAATCATAGGTCCATAACAAGCACAGACTGTTGGATCGCATCGAAATGACGTAAACACCCTTCATAAGTGATGCAAACCAAGTCACAAAAGTGACTTGTCAATTAAAGTTGCATTTTTTCGCGATTTTGCGCGTTTTTAGGCAAATTTGGTAAAATTTCCCCGAATCTGAGACTTTAAAAAAAAATTTAAAAAAAAATTAAAAAAAAAAAAAACTTGTTTGAAAAAAATTTTTTTCCAACCCTGCACCATTATTATCTAACCCTCCTTGGCCACTGAGTGATGTCAAACTCGGATCGGGTCTTCCTCTTGTCACGTGACTTTTTTCAATGGATCAACTTAATTTCGACCAGCATAAAAGTTGTTCTTTGAAATAAAATGATAAACTTTTTAGCTGGACAAAGTTTGCGGCTCCCATTCCTAAAAAAAAGTTTGACCAAGTCTGACCCGATATAAATCCGATCATCAAGTTCGATATCGCTCAAAGTTCTTCATCCAGGCATATTCTACTGCGATGTCAAGTTGCACATAAAAGCGGACAGCGATGACTGCTGGTCTGAGCACGGTTATCGACTCAGTCCAACTTTAAGTGGGATTTTGTCGATGGAGTCGGCGAATAAGCGACATGATGAAAATAAGAGCGCAGTCAGGCTCATGACCGCCATGATGGACTGTTATTCGTTGGCGTTCTTCATCGGTTTGTTTGTTTGGACTGAGACTTTTTCATTGGCTGGTATTCACGAAATGGTTGAGTGGAGAATTGAGAGGAAGGTTGGACGGAAAAAAACTTGGATGGGAAGCACAGAGGCAAATGTTCGGTGGAAAACCAGTAATGTGACTGGATAAAGTTCAATAACTTCCTTCATTTGAGTGGAAAGTTCAGTGGAAAGGATACGGTATCGTTGATAGATTGCGCAGGTTGTAGCGACACGTGTGCGGCTGCATTTGTTCAAAATCTAAAAAAATGACCAAAATTTGTGGACTAAAAATTGACCAAAATTTGTAGAGTGAAAATTGTTCAAAAGTTTGGCCAAATCCTATTCGTAGGTGAGCGATAATATGTACATGCTCGCCGGTAGTGTAGAAATCCACTTTGATTGAATTAATTGTGAGACGTTTTCAACGCTCTGACGTGCCAAAATTAATCGCGAACGTCTCCATTCAACTTTCTACTTTACTTTCCATTTAACTGAAGGAATTAAGTGAAGTTGATCAGTCGCAATGGTTTTCGAGCGATCTTCATCCACTGTGCTCTCCATCCAAACTTTCCATCCAAACTTTCCACTCAATACCTTCGCCAATGCGGCCAGATTTTGCGAACCAAATTGCATATTAACTTTATCAACTTTATTATTGCGAATATGAATTTTATTGCGCTTGGGCCGTTGTGCTGGTGAGTGTAATAGCCTATTAGCTTTCCGCCAACTATAAATCCAGAAACGGACCCAAACGCGCCCGAGTTGAAACGTCAATATCGGATGGCGGTGAAGACAATCTGCGACAAATTGATTCGAAAGGGACTCGACAAGAAAGACAATCGCGGGTGTGTGTTCGTTTTGCGCATTAAACTCTGGGGGTATCCAAACGGAAAAACTTTGGAAAATGGAAAATCCGACGAAAATCTGATCATGGTTCCCAGGGATCTACATAAGTAGAAACGTTTCCGCTTTCAGCCCCTCGAGTGGCCTTCCCAGTACAACACCAACGTACCGGCTTATTGTAATGTGGTCAAATAATCTGGTCAAAGAAAGTCGTCGAACACATGAGCCCCAAATGTGCGCGAAAACTAATACATGTGTTCGACGACTTTATTTGACGAGATGATTTGACCACATTACAATAAGCCAACGTACCAGGATTATAATAAAAATCTGTTATTGTAGCAATGCACGTATTATGCACGGAACTGAAGAATTTCGGCTGGTTCACAACTGGTGCGAAAAGTTGACGTTTGATGTTGAAATCGAAGAAATAAATATAACCATTTAGAACACCCCGTGACTTTAGGTGAAAAAATCCGATAAAAACTCAGTTTTTAGAAGACCCGTTTCCATAAAAAATGTATATCTATTTTTAAGCTGGCTAACGTTTACGTACGTGGATGATGGCCTGTCAGCCCTCGATCGCGCGTTCACTGAACCCGAAGCACTTGAAATTGCCGGAAACACCAACATCGTTGACACACTGATGAAACTGATCGACAAAAGCATCGAGGTACCTGTTAATTCATATGTATGTCAACTCTGGCGGCTAGTATAGTCCAGCCACGAGCTCATGAGACGACTTTTTTAAAGCTTGCTTGGCCAGATTCAAAAATGCTCCGGTCACATGCGCTTCGAAAAGCAAAAGAAACAGATTGGGCCGACGCACCGAGCTGGAGATCGTGTTTCTATCTTTCTCTTTCTTCCGTTTCCGAAATATGTGGAACCGGAACATTATTGGATCCGCACAAGCCAACTTCAAAACACCGTCTCATGAGCTCGTGGTTGGACTATACTACTGTCGTCAACGCTACTGTCTGTGCCTCGTTCCATGTTGGCAGGGCGTCTCCATTGTAACACACGCGGGATGTGTGGCATATAGCAACATCGTCAAATCATGTCGTCACATTTTGTCGTCAAAACACATGTATTATTTTCGCGCTCATTTTGGGCTCATGTGCTCTACGACTTTGTTTGATGACATGATTTGACGACAGAACTATTAGCCGGGTGTGTGCAGACAATAGCGCGACCTACACACAGCGCGAAGAAATTAACTCAGGGTAGCATTAACACACATAATGCGCTCAAGGACGTGTGCATTGACGACATTAGCATAAACCAAACAAACGTTGATCGCACCTAATCGTTTTTCTCGATGGTTTTAGTCTGGCGACGCCGACGATTACGGACTGATCGAATCGTTGAATTTGATTTGGCGAATATCATTCGAACGCTCTATTGCTGCTCAACTCGGACCACATTTGAATGGTGAGGCGATTGATTGTTGTTTACGATTCTATTGGTCGCACAATTGCTTTATAAGAATTGGTCAATTTTTTTCCTGAATCGTAGAGCTGGAAAGTGACGGGGCAGTGATGTGGGGCGCGATCGCACACAAAGTATGCAGTCAGTAAAATGTTTCAGACGCGCAGCAACGTGGGTGCTCTGGTAGATTATTTTCAGATGAAAATGTTTTGTGAGAATTACAAATTAGCGCAGTGGTTAAGAGTGACTGAACGTGAAAATCAGGATTAATTTGATGAATTCTCATATGACCATTGTGCGACCAATATCTGAGTGAATCAACATATGTGAAACATCAGCCAGTCAGCCAGCCCGACACATGCGTGCTGCTTTCAGTTTTGGACCAGCTGCCGGACAAATTCGATCAAGACGAACGAGTTCAGAAGGCAATCTCCGGCATTATGTTCAATGTGAAACGTTTGGCCGGTGAGAATGGTGCGAAAATTGCAATTCGATTTATTGTTGAAAATTTAATTGGTTGATCATCCGATAACATAGACTTACAGAGGCGCATGCAGATGACGTTAACGACGATGCTGAACACATGAGGTCCATCAGCAGCAGCAGAGCGCCAAATGCCCGACGTCGGAACGCTGACAAATCATCACCAACACCTGGTTTTGCCGCCCCCGAGATCGCGAAGAATGGCAAATCGAAGAAGAAATCAAGAACGATCGCACAGAACAATGTTCCTCCTCCTCCGCCGATGGCCAAACCCATCAAGGGTCACGTGATGGTCTCGTACGATCACGATCACAAAGAGGTCGTTTTGGGTAGTCCTTTGCCTGATGTTTCAAGGAATACGCTCGGTTCACGGGCAGTGGTGTCGTTGAGAAATCTAAATTTTCCCATACCCAGCCCAATTTTCGCGAAATTTCCCACACATACCCCCAAAAATCAAAAATTTCCCATACCAGGGGGTTTCCAAAAATTCAAAAATTTCCCATACCCGAGGGGAGTTTCTGAAAAAAGACCCCAAAATCTTCAAAAAAGTACCAAAATGTTGTCTATAAGTGCCTGAAACAGAGTTTTTCTTGCGACAGCATGCCATTTTTGACATTTTTAGGCGAAAAGTGGTCAATTTTGGTACTTCTCGGGGTCAAAAAGTCCTTTCTTAGCGGGTGCTTGTTCCAAAAGTGAAGGTACTATCTATTCATGACAGTCCCCCCTTCAATGTGTCATTATCGCATTCTGGTTGTCAGAAAGTTCTGGCTATTTTATTTCTGGCACATTTTCTGGTATAGTTTGGCGACCAAGTTCACAAATAGTCATCGATGGCTACCCTACCACACATTCACTGTGCACGCCTTGTTGCAACAGTGCTTATAACCTGATGACATGTAGCCTAAACTGATTGCGAAACGACTGTTCCTGCAAATACATTGTATTAAATTCTACACCCTATTTTCGTATATTTTGAGAAAAAATATAACGTTGTATAATGTATAATATATGTATAATATATAATATAACTTATATGCAAACGCAAAACATTCATTTCAGATCGTAGTCAGACTGAACAGCGAGCTGAAGAAGCACGGCTACGACACGTGGCTGGATCTGGAACAAATGGGTATAATTATGTACATACATTAAATTAAAAAATGTTCAAAATGATCTTTGTGTTAAAAATACTTAAGATTATCTGCAAAAAAAGCGAAATAACTTATTTTTTCAGCCGGTTCAACGCTGGACGCGATGGCAGATGCGGTGGAAAACGCATCCGTTGTGCTCATGTGCTGGTCGAGGCGGTATCAAGAGAGCAACAATTGTCGAGCAGGTACATGGTCTTCAGTAGGGTTCACAAGTTCGGACCGGGATCGGGATCGGGACCGATGACTCCATAAATTTTCGGGATCGGGACAGGAAAAACGTCGAAAATCGGCGGGATTAGCCAAAAGGATCGGCATTCGATATCGTTATCAGAGCCAATACATTAGTCATGTAAGAACCGATGATTTTGTGGCTCTTTGGTAGAATATCCTTTGTTTATTAGACTGGTGTAAAAAAAACAATGTTGAGTCTAAATAAGGCACCTGACAAATAAATGAACACTTTTCAGTGCAAAATTGCAAAAAAACGATCGGCTTGTGAAAGTCTTCTGATCCCGAAAAATTTCGAGATCGTCATTTATTTTAAAATTTCGGGGTCAAAATTCCTGATCGAGATCAAAAAACCCTTCTTGATCCCGAACTTCGGGACAGGGTTGGGCAAAAAAACGACGGCGTTTTTTCTTAAAAAACGACGTTTTTTTAAAAAAAAACGCCTGGGTCGTTTTTCGCTTTTTTTTTAAATCCTGAATTTCCTTGATTTTCCCTGATTTTTCAGGGAAAGTACCCTGATCATCAAGGAAAATCATTTTTTGTCCCATTTTTTTCAAAAAATTTTCGACCAATTTTTACTTTGTCGAGATACGTCGATATACGGAGTTTGACTTTCAGTGATGACCCCGGCCAAAGTTGGTCCCACGATGCGGGTCTGATATGGGATCTTAGCAACTCGCTAGAAAAGGGTTGAAACCTGTTTATTTTGCCTCAGAACACATAGAATGACTTCATTTAACCACGTTTTCTTCCCAACATGAACGTTTTCCAATTTTTTGGGGCATATTTTGGTCATCTGAGCGTTTTAAAAAAACGTTTTTAAAAAAAACGTTTTTTTAAAAAAAACGATTTTTAAAAAAAAACGTTTTTTGCCCAACCCTGCTTCGGGATCGAGTTCCCGTTTGAATCCTAGTCATGAGTATTTTTTGAGATATACCGGAGCCAGAATGTAAAAATTAATTAGTGACTCCAACCAATCTCTAAACAGCCTCTATTCTAACAATCACGTGACCAAAGCAGGGCAGGTCGGTCCGATTTGGATATGGGATATCATCTTGGGTTGATTGCACTTAAAATTATTCCGCGACTTTTCAGGCCCAGTATTTCAGGCCGGCCAATTTAGTCCCAGCATGTTTATCCCATACATAGGCTTAGGCTTAGGCTCCAGCGGGGCCTGAATCGCCCGGGCCTGAATGGCTGGGTCTCAGCCAAATTGCCGCACAATAACTTAAAATATTAAAAACCGAAAAGTGTCCAAAATGAATTCAGAGGCCGAATACGCGTTCAAGCTCGGCAAACCGATCGTGCCAGTGTGCACCGAGAAGTACACACCACGCGGTTGGCTGTCAATGATTCTCGGCTCGTTGCTCTATGTGAGTGAAATTGTGCTTGTCAGTCAGTATTGTCGGTCAGTTTTATTTGTCAGACAACTGCATAATACCTATCAAGTGGCCCGGCTGATGCCTAAGCCTAAGCCTATAAATGGGTCAAATATGGTGGGCCGGGATTGGCTGGGCCTGAAAAACTGGGCCTGAAAAGATCGGGCCCGAACTTCCGGGCCTAAAAAGTTGCGGAACATCGCCTAACGCATGGGTAACAAGAAGTGATAGAGACAGGATTACTGTCTAAAACTGAATCAGACTCAAGCTTGTGCGGTGACGAATTGTTTCAGGCGAATTTTTTTGGCACAGCAAACATTATCGGCATAATATCGATTTATGCAACTTTTCGGCAATCATCTCTTTTTTAATTAAGTTTTGATTGACAGCAATAAAATCAGTCCGTCAGCCTGTTTTGGGGCATATATGCGTCTGGTGCAGGTTCAAACGGGGCACCATTAGATATGTAATGTTGTCGTGGAACTCACGTTTTGGCTGAGGGATTACAAAAAATATTACAACAGACGAACACGTGTATTGTGCGACGGTTCAGTCCCGGGACACAAGTTCAGACCCGGCCGATTCAGGTCCGGCTGGAGCCTAAGCTTAAACTATAAATCGGTCAAATATGTTGGGCCTGAAAAGGTCGGGCTTGTACTTCGAAGCCAAAGAAGTCGCGGAATAGAACACATGTGGTGACTGTCAACTGGACTGAAGAAACTGATGACACATTTCTATAACAAACGTCACACTCAATACTCCAGGTGAACATTTTCGAGGCAAAGGATGTGGATGAACGTAAAGATGACGTCATCAAGCAGTTGGATAAAACGGGCGTTGTGCAGGGCAAGGGCAAAACAGAAGAACATGGTTCGTCGAATCATAAAGGTTGGATCAACATTTACAGTGTCGCTTCTTCATAGTGACATCATGGGTGATAAACCTCGAGCTCGAACGATGACGTGTAACGCTTATTCAAACATTATTGAATTACAGTATCCTACCATATTTCCATTCTTTAGGTTGCGGTGCATATTATGTTGTGTAGGTGCCCATGGTTCACTTTTGACGGGCTGTTTACTTGTATGTATATGCTAACGGGTAGCCTAATTGTGGTGATGTGTTTGAATTGTGCAATGTTGTTTCTGTGGTTGACCAATTCAAATGGTTAGGTTTATGACGTTTCGCTACAACCAGATTAGCATCATCAGACACATTACCCACTTTTGTATGGATTTATTTTAAGTGAGTATTTATCTGATGATGCTACTCTGGTGGTAGCGAAACGTCATAAACCTAACCATTTGAATTGGTTTTGGTTTTGGTGCTCGTGCTAAACGCAAACGAATACCATCAGTGTGGCGAGTGGTTTTTGGGATGCAGAAGGTTGGGCTGAGGCTGCATGGGCACTGAGCCGTGACCTATTCCGCGACTTTTCGGGCCCGGAAGTTCAGGCCCGACCTAATCAGGCCCAGTTTTTCAGACCCGGCCAATTCAGGTCCTGCATATTTGACCCATTTATAGGCTTAGGCTCCAGCCGGGCCTGAATCGACCGGGCCTGAATGGCCGGGCCTGACCGTGTGCCCCGGGACTGAACCGTCGCACAATAGCCTTTACCAGGTCCCCTCGCACACCTGACCCATCTGCTGTGCAACCATGGTCCATAAGTTTCAGGCCCAAGTCGTGAGTCGACGGAAGATACAGTGCCCGAAGCGCCGGGTCCGAAATCGCCTTCGCGCCAGAATGTAAGCTGGACGAAAAGTGATGTTTCACAATGGCTGAAAGCGAACGAACTTGGACATTTGAGAAAAACATTGAAGAATTTCGATGGCAAACTTTTGTATGAATTGAAGGCTTTGCATGACGAGCATCCGAAGGTGTATTTTGATAACGCTAGACAATATCTTCAAATTGAGGATTTTTCTGATGCACTCAAACTGGCTTCAAAAATGAAGGAATTGTCGTAAGCGTTGTGTGTTTGTACCATGTAGCCGGTTTTATTTTACCTGAAAAGTGCTTGTTACCAAATACATAAAAGTATTACCTTGTATGGCGGAGAAAACAGCGGTGGAGAAACAGCACAGCAAAAAATTGCTTTTTTTAGAGTAGCGGTCACTGAAAGAGAGGGGGACGTATAGGCGTAAGCATAAGCCTAAGTCCAATCCTCGTGTTTAAGACATTAGGCTTGAAAATATTGGTTTAATATAGTAAATTGTCAAATTCGCTGCCGCACAGTAAAGTACGCCCCATAGTTAATGTCAGGTTCTAAACCCGAAATTCAACTTGTGAAACATTCGGACAGCCAGCACACACGCAGTCTTGCAACCCAGCCAGGCAGCTGCGCGCCATGTTTCAGAACCGCGCATGGTTAGCGTTCGGGTTTATAACTTGACATTAACGATGGGACGTATTTTACTACGCGACAGCGAACTTGGAAATTTACTATAGTAAGCTACACACAGGGGAAGACCAGAAGTGGATATTATACTTATATATTGCCATTTACCATGAACTATTTGGTGAACGTATTTCGTTGTCAATTATTTTTAACGCATGTTACAAATTGTTGTTTGCCGCACAAAACAGACAAAAACAAAACAACAAACATATGACACCAACTGTGCCCGACTTTCGGCCCCACTATAACCCTCAAGTGTAAATACAACACACACTGCAACCCACCGTTAGATTCACTAAAAATTGTACGAATAGCACGGTCAGTAAAATAACGTTGAGTTGGTCCAGAGAAGTCGCCGGAAAGAGTTCAAAAACTATTTTTTAACAGTATTACCAACTTATTTCCACCTTAAACATTCTGTGCTATTGAAATCTTGAGCTAAAAATAAGAAGAAACCAACCACCTTTCAAAACGTGAAAATTGTTTTGATGGCTACACCGATTGGCAATGTTTAATGAGCTAGTTTTCGTTCAAGATGTTGCATCTAATGGCTACAAAACTATTTTTCAAAACCGCGTTTTGCAAACTGTAACTTAGCATAGGCACCAAACCGGGCGTACTATAGTCAGTAGCCAGCTGTTACCACGTTTCGATCGTTTTAAAGGCTAATGGGCAAATATGAGCTGGAGAGCTACACATCTGGAAACCAAACAGGCTCATTTGCTGCGAATATAATTTGTAAATTTCAAAACAACTTGCTCATGGGATTTTTCACCGAGGTCCGGCAGACAATCTGAAACGTGTTGGGTTTGATCACAATTGCTTGGATTTTGTGTGAACACAAACTCTTCACCGCGAACCCTGAAAACGGAATTCATTGAGGAGATGAAACTAATGTGGTGCAACTGTCAATTGTAGTCACAAACTACCATGCCTTCAAGAATGCAGACCTGATTTTCACCAACCGGTTCAAGTTCGTCTTTCAGTGTCCGGCAATGGCAGGCGAGCAGTAACGGGACTGCTTGGCGCTGGTTGGGACACGTCAGCTCGACCAATCAGCGAAAAGCTGGATTTGCCAGTGAATAAAAGAGCCGTATTTTCATCTGAAATTCAGTTTGTAGGGTTTCCTATTTCGGAGCTTTTGACAACCGCTTTGCTTCTACTCCGTTTTGGAATGTCAGTAGTTCTACCGTAACCCATCGCCAGTGAGCCACCGACATACACATCGAGGGTGTCGTGTTTTTGCTTCAAGTTTAGGATACCACGCACTGTGCATGTATATTTGAATGCATGGTTGTGTGGTCTATGGAGTTATGGACTGCGCAATATAGACGTGCATGCATGGACTGGATTACGGTAGGACAAGGTCGAACACCTGTCCAGACGCAGTGTTGTTTGGTGTCCTAAACCCCAGAGCTACTGTTGCAGTTCACATTTCCAGTGAGATTGTTCGGTTATTTTTTCCAAGAAAATTTACTGCTCTTTAGTCGAGTCCCATTGTTTCATTTGTCATTGGTCACAAGAGGACCGGCCTATATGGGTCTTGCTTCTGCTCTGAGATTTTGAAATAAAAAGTCCAAATAATCCCCAGGTAATTATGAAATTTTCCGAATTAACACCTGCTTGGGGACTGATTGAAAAACTGTCGCAGATTGAGCAAAGGGTCAACCCTAAAGGCCACTTTATACTTTGTCTCGTTGCGATACACGCAACATTTTCTGAACCGCTGATTGGCTCGTGCGCGCGCAACAGCCAATCAGCGCGCGAGAAAATGTTGCGTGTATATCGCAACGAGGCGCAGTATAAAGTGGCCTTTAGAAGCCCGCGAGTGTTGTGGACGTCAGACTTTGTTAAGAGACGTGCAAGTAGCGCCCGCACTGTGGTTCCATTTTTCCACAATTTTGCATGAAACAGGGTATCAGGACGGTAATTTTTGTGTTCAACATGACACAAAAGCCTTTTCTACAAAGTTAACAGCCAGGCGATTTTCTGAAATCGTGCGGGTCCCACAAGTGGGGGTTATTAGGGATGTGGATTAATCGGGGTTCTCCGGTGCCATACAATGTCCATTTCAGGTTGCTATTTTTTTGACAAAATGACCATTGCAGGTAACAGCGATTTTCTTCGAAACAACAGAAACAATTGACTAATACGGAATAAACAAACTGTAGTCCGAAATGAACCAATCAATCATCATCACAAGCGCACTGGTGTTGCTGGGCTTGTGTAACGTGGCACATAGTGGTAAACTAGGTGAGAGATGATGTTGGGATCAATTCCTGTTTTTCGTTTGAAAATATGCGTTTTTCAGCGCCCAATCGAAATCAGTTGGGTGTTTAAAAACCGCATATTTTTATGCATATCATTTAGTGGACCAAAATGAGTGAAAACATGACATACAGGGATTATGATTAATGAGGGAACAGCAGCAGCGCCATACAACAAGGTTTCAGTATCCGATAAATGGTTAAAACTGGAATTAAGGGCGGCCTAAGGGCTGACTTAGGTTGAATCCGGAATCCGGAAATATTTCCGGAAAACGCATTATTTTTGCATGTAAATTTTTTCGTTTTCCGGAAATATTTCCGGAGTCCGGAAATGTTTCGTATTTTTGCATGCAAATTATTTCCGGTTTCCGGATTCCGGATTTAACCTTAGTTCGCTTTTAGGTTAATCCGGAAAC
>JASAMV010007987.1:0-32898 GCA_030248065.1 Rhynchonema sp. JSB1_4 | reverse complement strand
TTCCCCTTCCTCGAGTGTAGTTCCTGGTCCGGCGCGGCGGTTAGTGTACCTACCCCTTTTTCCGTGCGGCGGTTAGTGTACCTCCCTGGGGGGGGGGGAAGGGGGGGGGGGAAGACCCAAAGTCAGGAAAAAGTGACTTTTTGAGGTAGAAAATTTGACCGATTTTTGGCCCTTTTTGGAAAAAAATTCTCCATAAAAGGGGTATTTTGGCGACTTTTGACAACATTGACCTAAAAATTACCCATTTTAGGCCTAAAAATGCCCATTTTAGGCCTAAAATGCCTATTTAGGCAAAAATTGAGGCGGTTAGTGTACCTGGCGCGGGGGTTAGAGGGCTAGTGTACCTTGGTGGGGGCGGTAGTGTACCTTAGGGGGGGGGGACCCCCCCCCCCCCCCAGGAACTACACTGCCCCCCATGAACTACACTGGTACCTCCCCTTCCCCCCCATCCCCCCCAAGGGGTGGTTGCAAGGTACCTACTCCTTAGGGGGGGAATCCCCCCATCCCCCCCAGCCACTACCCTGGTAGGGGGAGGGGTGGGGGGGGGGGTTAGGTTTTGGGGTGAAATTTTTAATGTTTTTATTATGTGTGGAATCGTGTGAAAACGTAGTATTTGCGCGCGTAGCGCGCGAATTTTGGGTAATTTGAGGCAAAAAGCTCTGATTTTACACTAATTTTGGCCATTTTGGTCAAAAATTAGCACTTTTTGGGCAAAATCGGGGGGGATACCTACCAGTGTTGTTCCTGGGGGGGAGGGGGGGTCCCCCCCTCGGGTACGCTATCTCCCCCTCGGGTGGTACACTATCCCCCTATCTCCCCCTCCGGGTACACTATCTCCCCCAATTTTTGCCTAAAATGGCCATTTTTAGGCCTAAAATGGGCATTTTTAGGCCTAAAATGTGTGATTTTCAGGTCAATGTTCTCAAAAGTCGCCAAAATACCCTTTTTATGAAGATTTTTTTCCAAAAAGGGGCAAAAATAGGTCAAATTTTCTACCTCAAAAAGTGACTTTTTCCCGAATTTGGGTCTCTCCCCCCCTTCCCCCCCTCGGGGGTACACTATCTCCCCCTCCGAAAAAAACGGAGGGTCCGCTATCTCCCCCTCCGGACCAGGAACTACACTGGGTGGGGCGGGGGGGGGGGGGGGGGGGGGGGGGGGGCTGGGGGGGGGGGGGGGGGGGGGGGGGGGTGAAAATAGGGGGGATACCTACTGTACCACGCCGGACATCGGGGGGATACCTACTGTACCAGGCGAGGGGGGATACCTACCAGTGTAGTTCCTGGCCCGGCGCGGCGGTTAGTGTCCCTACGCCTTTTTTTCCGTGCGGCGGTTAGTGTACCTCCCTGGCAGTGTGGTGGCAGGCCAATCGACCCAAGATACCCTAGGGAGGGGGAAGGTTTCGGACTTACTCGAGATACCCCCCAGAGGCTACCCAAGATACCCCTATGGTCCGTCAAAAGGCGAAAAAAGGCCGTTTTTTGCATGCAATTTTACAGCAAAATCGGCCTAAAAAGGGGTATTTTTTGACATTTTTGCCGAAAATTGGCCTAAAATGACCATTTTTGGGTGCGATTTTTGGGGGTCTCGAGGTCGAAAAACACCTATTTTTGCCTTTGAAAACCATAAATCTACTTACTCGAAATACCCTTTGGGGTCGGCTCGAGATAGATACCCTTCCCCCCATCCCCCCTAAGGGTTGACTCGAGATAGATACCCCTTAGGGAGGGGGAATCCCTCCATCCCCCCCCAGCCACTACAGTGCTCCCTGGGGGGAAGCAGTGTAGTTCCTGGGGGGAGGGGGGTCCCCCCCCCTAAGTAGGTATGGTATGGTAGGTATGGCATGGTATAGTGGGTATCCCCCCCGATTTTCACCCCGGTACCGAAGGTATCCCCCCCCCCCGATTTTGCCCAAAAAGTGCCAATTTTTGACCAAAATGGCCAAAATTAGTGTAAAATCAGTGGTTTTTGCCTCAAATTACCCAAAATTCGCGCGCTACACGCGCAAATACCACGTTTTCACACGATTCCACACATAATAAACACATTAAAGATTTTCACCCCAAAACCTAACCCCCCCAACCCCCCCCCCGCAAACCCCCCCCCCTAGGTACATAACCCCCCGCAGCCATCGGCTCTGGCACAGTAGGTATCCCCCCTCTCTGAGCGCGGTACAGTAGGTCTCCCCCCTCCGGAGTACCTCCAACACAGGGTACACTAACCGCCTCGACCAAGGTACACTAGTACACTAACCGCCGCGCCAGGTACACTAACCGCCTCAATTTTTGCCCAAAATAGGCATTTTTTGGCCTAAAATGGGCATTTTTAGGCCTAAAATGGGTGATTTTTAGGTCGATGGTGTCAAAAGTCGCCAAAATACCCTTTTTATGGAGAATTTTTTCCAAAAAGGGCCACAAATCGGTCAAATTTTCTATCTCAAAAGTGACTTTTTCCTGGATTTGGGTCTTCCCCCCCTTCCCCCCAGGGAGGTACACTAACCGCCGCACGGAAAAAAGGGGTAGGTACACTAACCGCCGCGCCGGACCAGGAACTACACTGGGGGGAAGGGGGGGAAGACCCAAATCCAGGAAAAATTCTCTTTTTGAGGCAGAAAATTTGACCGATTTTTACCCCTTTTTGGAAAAAATTCTCCATAAAAAGGGTATTTTGGCGACTTTTGACATCATTAACCTGAAAATCACCCATTTTAGGCCTAAAAATGGCCATTTTAGGCCTAAAAATGCCGATTTTAGGCAACAATTGAGACTGTTAGTGTACCTGGCGCGGCGGTTAGTGTACTAGTGTACCTTGTTGCGGCGGTTAGTGTACACTACCCCCTGCCCGCCCCGGTTTTTCCACCTATGTACCCTGCCAGAGGTGGAAATCGGGCCGAGGTTTCCGGCCCGAACGGTCCGACTGTCCGACCGGGCCGACTTTCCGGAATGTCGGGCCGGGCCGGGCCGGGGTGGCCGGCCCGAAAAGGCCCGACATCATCGAATTTCAATAGAAAATCGTCATTTTTTTAGGCTAAATTTCTCAAAATTTCTCGCGATTCTGCAAGTTATTAGTACCGACTTCCATGATTCTCATGTATTTTTGAAAAAAAAAGAAAACAGTAATTTTTGCACCAAAACATTGCTTCAAAAGTTCAAAATATCATCAGAAAAAGTCGGGCCGAAAAAATCGACTTTCGGAATCATAAGTGAAAGCGCCCACACCAAAGTTTAAAAAATTAAAATTAAAAATAACACTCGGTGTTATCGTCCGATTATACGTTACTAATGGGATTCAAAAACAAGAAAACCACTAAAAAATGGCCTTCAAAAATTTGCTACTAAAAATTGCCGTTTTACTGGCAGTCAATGGTGTAGCTGGGGGCGGTGATGTCGTTGGGGGTATGGGGGGTATTACCCCCCCAACTGCTAGGTAGCTTTCTTGCTCCGAAACCCATACCCCCCCAAACTGGCTAGCTAGCTTTCTTGCTCCGGTCATCAAGTAAGAAAAGTGTTGATTTTAGTCCCAAAATGACCATTTTATGGGCCAAAATGGTCAAATTCGTTCAAATTTTCTCACACGTGCACAAAAATACGCATTTTAAGGCTTATTTTAGCATAATTTAGACCAAATTTTATACCCCTGTTTTTGACTTCTGGACCAATACCCCCCAAATCGGGGTACCCGGCTAGCTAGCTAGCTTTCTTGTGCCGGACCCCTCCAGCTAGCTAGCTTTCTTGCTCGGACCAACTACATCACTGGCTGGGGGGGGTGGGGGTCCCCCCTAGGTACAGTAGGTAGGTTGCCGCCCCTCACCTGATACAGTAGGTAGGTTGCCGCCCCTCCCCTGGTACAGTAGGTAGGTTGCCGCCCCACCTAACTTTTCACTCAAAACATTCATTTTTGGCTTAAAATTGCATAAAATTAGCATATTTGTCTGCAAATAGGCGAAAAATCGCGCGCTGCGCGCGAAATTAGTGTTTTAGGCCACATTTTCTTCAGTATATAGACATAAAAAATTTCGGTTTCCAGATGACCCCCCAGTGGTACGACCCCCCCCCCTAGCTCGGCTGGTACAGTAGGTAGGTTGCCGCCCCGCATTTTGGGTGGTACAGGAGGTTGCCACCCCGCCTGGGTAGCTACACCACTGCTGGCAGTTGCTACTAAACGATTTTGAAATAAAAAAAAAACCCTGGGAACACGGCATGACTGGACTGATCAGTCACTGATGTGATGTGGCATTCATTTGTACAAAAGTCACTGGCGTTTTTTTTTTTCAGAAAATTTTCTTGCTTTCGGTTTCGTTTGCCTGACTTTCTGTCCTGCGTCCTTGAAAAATAAGCGCTCGTCTTCTGTCCTTCCGGTCTCATCGTTCCTCTCAAATCAAAAAACGAAGCAAAATGAGCGATTGTTACAACTGCGGTCAGTTCTTCTCCCCACGTTTATTTTTGATGCATTTGCATTCTGTGGAGTTTGCCAAAAAAATGTCAAATAAGTGCAGGCAAACCGGGCCACTTCTCGCGTGAATGTCCCGAACGCGCATCGGGTGGTGGGGGCCGTAGCAGTGGTGGAGGCGGAGGATTTGGTGGCGGAAGTGGAGGAGGAGGTGTGCTTGCTAGTTTATAAATTTGCTCCGTTTATGAACGTTACCGTCAGTGTAGTTCCTGGTCCGGCGGGGAAATTAGTGCACCTCCCTACTTTTTCAGAGGAAAAATTAGTGCATTTCCCTGGGGGAAAACCCGATTGCGACCTCTGGTGCACTGTTTCTGCGTGAGGGGCGAACGGGGCGCTTGTTTTGGTATATGATGAATACGTTTTCATTCAAATGCCAAATGCGCCTTGCTTTGAGGCCAGGGTTTATTTTTTTCAAAACAGGCTAGTAGCAAAAAGCTAGAAAAGTAAAAAATTTAGTAGCTTTTTTCTGCGGAAAAGGCCAATTTACCTACTAAACTTGGTTAAAACGATCCATGCTTCAGGCGGCAGCACGTGCTACAACTGCGGCAAACCGGGCCATTTCGCTCGTGAGTGTCGTGGCGGAGGAGGTGGAGGAGGATACGGAAGCGACCGAAGTGGTGGTGATCGAAATGTGGGTTTCGAAAAGAAATTTTATCTGAAAATTGCTTCGGTCAATTATGCATCGTTTTACTTCTTAATCCCAGTGCTACAACTGCAACCAGCCCGGTCATATCGCGCGCGATTGTCCCAGTGGTGGCCGTTGAATCAAAAATGAATACTGGTGAAAACATACTAAGTGTTGAATGAAATGTTATTCTCTTGTTTTTTGTTGATCCTGCTGATCTTGTATGCGTTCTTCTGTTAGATTCACATGCCTTTTGCCTTTGTTGCTCTGCTCAGGTAAATTTCTGCCAATTTATTTCTTGTTCGTTATCGTAATTGGTTTGTTGTTGTTTTTCTGTAACTATGTTTTCCTGTTGCTAATCCATTTTTGGACTTTGTTATGATTTTTCTCGCGAAGCTAAAATGAGTTCATGTCAAGCATTTAGTACTTTTCATCTAATTTTCTCTGCATTTTATTATCAAATACGTTTATGTTTTTGGCCGCGTTTTTGTGTGGAAACAGTGCACCGAATGTATGTGCTTGTGTCCATCTTGGAGCAAAACTTCCTGCTTTCGCTGCTAGATTTCCGCATGTGATTTGATTTAACTGAGCGTTTCAAGAGCTCACACCAGCAGCGCGCAAAGAGGGATGTTTGTTCTCCGTGTGAAAATCTTGTGAATGATCTTGGCTTGACGATTTAATCAAACATTATGTGGGGCATTGAAAATCGTGAGAACTTTTCTGTGCACAAAACAAGAGATATAAAAATATTGATAATGTCGAGATCGAGAACTTTCTGTTGCATTTCGTTCCTGAATAGGTTGCATGCAGCAACACCCGATTTCTGATCCGAAAATCGTTATCTCACCAATTTGGTCACCTTTTTCGTTTTTGTGGTCGATGATTAGACTGGTAAATAGCTTGGAAGGAAAGTGCAGAACAGCAAATGTAAGCGTGAAACATTTTGCGTTGCCAGTCCAGAGCCTGTCTTGTCTGTCTGTGCTGTGCTCTCACACACCGTGCAGCTGCACGACTTTGCAGAGCTGATCCGTATTTCAACGTGATTCAAAACACTGCAAACGTTTTGAATAATTTTCCAGCTGACCGTAAAGAAGCCAAGATTAGTACCATATAATGGTTCCTCGATTGATATGGCCGTCAATGTTCGCGATTGGTGTCTGTTTGTTCGTGCAGATTCAAGTTAGTAAATAGTTGATTTTTGCAATTATCATTTCGCAATAAAACCTTTTGTCCAAAAAAAGTAATTTTTCTCGAATTTCATTCTCAGGCATCGAGCGAGTTCGAATCGACGCGTTGTCGTTGCGTCTGTCCCGACCAGTCACAGATTCAGGGTGACGGATTCGCGCCGGATCGCGATGTGCGATACTACATCAGCACCACGGCAACGTCGAATGCTTGGTTGGTCGTTCTCGATTCATTGTGCTTTATTTGACGAATCTTTCTCCGAGTTTTTGTTCGGTGTTCACCAGTTTGCAGATTGTGCTTCGGTTGTGGTACTGAACTTTTTTGTGTGCAGCAGTGATGTTTTACTTGAGCAATAAGACCTGCTCGAGGTTGTTTTTCGAGGTCAATTGGCCAGAGGTGTTTGCACCGACGAGGCCTGGCACCAAGCCCGAAAACAGGCCGAAACGGACAAAACTCGCTGCTGTTACATTATTGTGCTCTATGCCTGTGTGGCCGTTGGATTTCGAGCTAATGAACCAAAAAATTGTCGATCGTGTTTTTCGGAGGACTGAATATTCTGACCATTTCGAGCGCAACAAGTCCAAGCTACCGACGTTTCAACAATACAAGACTTAAAAAATTCAGATAAACTTTATACCTGATTCCGTGTTCCGTTGCGTCAAAAGACCACCAAGCCTATTTCAACAAATTCTGCAATGACATCTAAGCTGGATTCATCCTCAATTTTTTCCCCGTACTTTCAGCAACGCCACTCTGGTCGTTTTGCCTACGTTGGTAGCGAAAATCAGCGCGAACGCAACGAAAGAGGAGAAGGAGCAGTTGCGGTCGGAAATCGATAAATTCGTGTTGCGATGTCGCTGCAAATGGGAGACGCGTAACACGACCATGATTAAGGTTTTGGCATTGATTGGTTTTTGTTTGGTTGTTGATGCAAAATTGGGGGTAATACCCCACCCCCCCAACCACATCACTGGTCAAAAACTGAAGCCGAAAAAGCTTTGAAATTTTTTTTAATCGAAGATTTTCTACAAAATACTTGTTTCTTCAAAACGATGACTGAAGGCGGCAAGAATCAGGAAACACTAATGCGCGAAGCGCAAAAATTTCGGTTTAAAATCGGGAGTTTCCTCCGAATTTAGGCATACCGAAATCCCCCAAATCTCCTGCCCGATCGACCAAATCGAACATCCCGGCCGGTAGCCGATCTCTGAGCCCAACCAATGGTCTGCAAAAAGTTTAATTTCATTTTGTGCACAGTGTCTATTTTCATGCTGGCCAGGAACCAGTGCTCCAGCTATGTCGCAAAATACGATCAACATAAGCAAGCTCTGCAAGCTCAAAAGTGACAAGAGAGTAATTGCGTCACTCCAGATTCACGTTAAATTTATTATAAAAATACGACATAAATCGAAACTACTTTTGCAGGTTGTGGTCATGTTTGTGATCGGCGTCATCTCATGCCTGGTCGCCTACATGTTCTTTCTGTTCTGTCTCGATGTTAAACTACGCACATCGCGCATCAACCAACGATATCAGGAGCACGTTGATGAGGTATGGCGATTTTCTCTCTTTTATAATTCATGAATAAAAATTAAGAGAAAACTCCATGTCTGCAGCCGGACGAGAACATTTTCGCGCCGTCATCGTCGACGACGAGTTCGACCAGGGATCTGACCAATCAGGAACAGGATGGCGTGTCGATTCGGGCGAGAGCATCAGGTAAATCAAAATTAAAAGAAAAATTCTTGAATATAATGAAAGAGAAAATTTTATTGCTCCAGGTCAACCAAACGCAAGCGGTGTGCTGGGCAGAGTTGAAGCGGAGCAGAATAAATGGATGAGACAGGTGGAAGCGCAAAGACGTAGCATTTTTACGGATCATACGATGTTGAATTGATTTGGAGTTAGCTTTTTTTATGGGAACTGAAAGCGGTCTGATATTCTATATTCTCGATTTGTTATGAATTTTGTGATACGAGGTTTGTTCTGAAATCACGCAGATACATTTATGTCGTTTCTGTGCAACCTATTATTTCGGTGCCAGACAGATCTTTATTTATTTTGCGACCGAATGTCGCCATGAACAAAGCTCAAGTGTTTTTCTGTTTTTGTTTTCATTCCACATTATTTCACGACGCAACGAGCACTGCTGGATCACGGTACAAAACAAACAACTATATCAAACCGCAAATGATAACAAGTCACCACTACAAAAACAAAACGAGTTACAAAAAACGGATTTATTCACTAATAAGCGACCTAACGATAATGCTTTTGTCCATCGCGGTGCTCATTTGCAGCGCGCGCTGCTGCGTTTTCGAGTTTGGGTCCAATTCAGATTCGATTTGTTCACCGTAAGCGCTCAGCTCGTCTTGCAATTGTTCGTCGCGAAGTGGGATGTTGTGCGGGTGTACTGCAATGGAAAACATGAACTTTACGGGCTCATGTAGTTTTGATTGGACTACACACGACTTACATACAAGGAAATTTTAGTTTGCTCAATTTATGAAACGTAAGATCAAAATATGGAAACATCAAACAGCCAAGCCTGGTGAAAGCAAACGCACCTATTTCAGCAGCATCTTGCTGGTTTTCGCTGATTTTTCAACAAAAATGTGAACTGTTTAACTATTTTGTCTTTGTAATAATACAACACGGACCTGGCAAAACTGGGCAAACCAAGATTTCACTTGGCGTGAGACCAGGTGAAAAAATCGATCAGGTCCCGGACGGCCATATCCCGCAGCGAGAGAACTGGTGCCCAATTTTAAACAAAATAAATAATCAGACACCCAAAAAGTACACAAAAATCCAATCCCCCAACCAACATCTAGCCCTCATGTGCAACAAGAGCATAGCGGCAGCACTTAGGACTGTATCAGCCAATTTCGATGTGTTCGCAGTGCGCGTGAATGCAGCGGTGTTCGGGGCGGATTTGAGACGAAGCATTTGCAGCAACAGCGCACTTTGTGAGTCCAGGAAGGTGCACACCTGAAACACGTATTCAAATCTCGATAACGAAAAATGCTATGACACATGTACCGGAGTGTTGTATCACAGCCCCCTCCCACAATGAGCTCTCCGAGGGCTTTAGTCGGAAACGTTTCCAGACGTAGCCCCCGGGGGATCGATTTGGAATAAAAACTTCCACGAATCAACTAAAAAACGCCGGTTTTTCTTACAAGAGAGGGCATAAACAGGTCATTTTCTCAGTAGCACGGAAACTATTCTAAGATCGAATTCCACGTGCTTTGAAATGTATAGAAAGTGATTGTGACACCATTCAACAAGGCCAGAGATAATTTCCCGTGGTGTCAAAAACAAACCCATAAACCACGAGGGCTCTGTTCGGAAGTGTTTGCGGTGGGCTTTATTTGGCTAGGATGTTTGAAACAAAAAATGCTGGCTTTCCACCTTTTTCGCGAATGGAGCCCGGGGACTTACACAGAATAAATACTCCGATCTGCATTACGACTAGATTTGCTCGTTATTATTGTTTTTTTTGACAAGCGGTTTCGAAAAGGCAAAGGCAAACTACGCCAACACGAGCCCGATTTCGCAGCTGGCAGAATAGTGAAACATTCATACGTGGCTGCTGATTTGGGAAATGTTACACGTTGAAGAATACAAAGTGGAGCATGATGATTTTCTCTTTCTATTCGTTTTGCAAGCACACCACCTCCGAAATCGGGCTCGTGCTGGTGTAGTTTGCCTTTAAATGCAATTACATGTCATCGGCTCATTCACCGGCCGTACAAGTTTACGTCGGAGGGAAAACATTTTTGCATTTGAACCAGCCGCCAAAATTCTGTTTTCTATCGCCATTTTTTGCATTCTTCCCTTCTCCAATAGTTGTTCAAAAATGCAGTGAAACCTGCATCACCTGTTGATACATCTGATAGCACCACACCGTATCCGCGACAACCGGGCAATGCGCCACCAAAGATTGGCACAGGTCAAAGCCGGCCAACAGCAGTTTTAGGTACGAACGTGCCGGATCACCGTCTGAAAGTGAAGCCCAAGCCATCCGAACCGGAAAAATGGCTCTTTTTTCTTTTTCTAGTATCTCAAACTGGCGTTGCTCAATTTGCCGTCACGTTACAACAGTGAGATTTGCCGTTTTCGTGTCCTGTTTTCACGGCAGCGGTCGGTGCACCGGGACATCGTCAGTGCGACAGTCACGTGACACGGTCCAACAAGGCGACAGCAATTACTGTTTCTCTCAAACTGCGGCCAACACTTCAACAACATAATCTGTAGCTGATTGTCCGTTTCGACCTGCTTGCACACACGGGCGCGGTGCACCAGGTCATCGTCAGTGCCAATACACCATCATAATATAGATAGCTGACGGTGACGAACCTTTGGCCACAAACAGACTGTCCGGTGCCTGTCGCCAGACTTTCAGCTGTACGATCGATGCCAAACAATTGTGGTAGGTCATTTGGTCACATGCAGATGGACAAGTGACCAAACGAGCGAGCGTGCACTGCAATACGACGGGAAGAAGACCTCATATCGAGTTCAATACTCATTCTGGCCACTTTATTTTTATTGTTCTTGGTCTTGCCTGCGTATATCGCAACGATATGTCTTCATATCACACATGAGTTGTTTGTTTCAACACGTTGTTTTGAAGAAAAAAAAACACCTAGAATATACGCGCATCAAAAATGAAAACAAAGCCACCGTTCTGATTGCAAATGATTTCTGACCGCGAAATGTTCGCGGACGTTTTACAATAATCGCATTTCAAAACTAGTTCACGGTTTCGATATTTCAAATGTCTGTCACTCACCAACAGAGCCTCGAACCTGACCCTGTCGTGCACAGTTCCCTGTCCGGGACCGGTCGCCGCCGCAACTGCCAGTGGATCCAGATTCTCATCGTTCAACACCGCGACCGGCTTCAGGCCTGGAACATCAAAAACTGCCATGACTCATCTTGATTATTCAGGCAAAAAAATCAATAACAAAAATAATTATTGGGTACCTTTATCTTTAACGGGCACACGCAATGTTTGCAGCACGTGCACCAGCTGGCGTACACGGTCATCTTTGGCCATTTTCGTGCACAAAGTACTGTCATGTAGTAGGTCTTGACGCACAACAGCTAGCAGCGTGCATGAGGCCATTAACTGCAAATGGGCAATGTTTATTGTGAGATGTTATGACATTTATGCGATCGTTGGTACTCAACATCAGACTGAGGTATCTACCGAAGGCCGTTCATTAATGTGATACGGGCAAAACATATTCAGCCATTTTCATTCATTCTGTCTTTTATTCTCAAATTGTGAAGAAGAGTGAAAAATGCAGAAGCTCCATTTCTTGTATTAGAGTGGCAGAACATTTATCAACTGTCACAGCTCAAGTATACACACTAATTGGGTTTCATTAGTTTTTGTTCTTGCGCTGCCATTGCGCTTCTCATTTGGTTGTCCAAAATTATTGCTCTCTTTGAAAGGTACGCGTTTCACACCAACATCGCACGAAAAGTCCAACGTTCGCATGATGCTTTTGGATTCAACAGAATACCAAGATTGATGTTCAGCTATCCATCATGGGATTAACCCCAACAACGTGTTTCGTATCACAGACATGCCGTGAATCGTTGATTTGGATTGTTGGGTCCTATTTTCGTTAAACTGATGATGATGTGCCATCCTTGGCAAACAGAGAAAAACCCAGAAAAAGAGGGCTTCAAACCTCAATTGTGTGGGCTCCAATGTAGTCTACGCGTGAACGCCTTTTTGGCTTATAGTAATGTCGTCACATTTTGTCGTCAAATCACATGTATGATTTTCGTGCTCATTTGGGGCTCATGTATTATGCTTGTTCGAGACAAAATGCGACGACATGATTTGACGACATTACTATCAGCCCTTATTTGCTGCTCTGTCCGGTACCCACAATTCCACCACCTGATGTTTTGGAATCGCTCACGTGTACAACAAAGCTATCTTGCATGTATAACACTGACACCATTACAGTTGTTAGAATAAGCCGAGACGAAATGCGGCTTTCTGTCTTCTGACTGCTTGCATAATATCCCTGTGTTGGTCCTTTCTGACCAGCAAAGCATCCATTTGATAGAACATTCAGATAAACAGATACGCATGTGCTCCATTACAGATCTTGGTGTGTATCAAGCTATCAACATTACCGTCACTGTTCCGCGTATCCTTGCAGTCAGATACGGAATTCTTACCAGGGTGCCACCACACTTTACTTTTCACACACTTCCACAACCCTGTTTATGGTCATGAAAACAAACAGCTTCTTATGCGGTCACACAGACATACCAATTGAGCCGTAAAAGGAGCAGCAAAGTAACGTTCAAAAGTCAAATTGGGTATGTATGTATGTGACCAAAAACACAGTTTAACCACAATACCGCTTTGGTCACCGCACCCGACCCACCGCAAAGCGCACGCTCCAAAATCTGTGTCCGGCATGATACATGTGTGGTCGGGGTTACAAAGATGGTCCATGTCAAACCAAACAGATAGCACCCAAGAGAATAACAAAGTCCGAAACTGATGTCTGCTGTCACATCCGTGGCGGTTTCGCCAATCCCGGTTCCAATTCCACGGAAAGACCGAGAACCTGAACCGGTTCCGGTTCAAAAAGTAATCGAAACTTCTCGGACATGCAAAGAAATGTACATGGATACAAAGATGAAGCACATGACATTACGGTGCACACAACGTGTTGCATCTGCATGTCAAGCCGCGTGTGAGCAATTACAAAACACACGCACTTTTGATTGTCCTGCCAGGGTTCCCCAGTTGCCTTGGGCGCATAACAGTTATGCAAAACAGCCTGAAACACACGCCCCTTCCAAACACCACCAAAATGGTTACACTTTTTCCAGTATCTTCAATCGTATCTCCGGGGTGTAAGGCATTTCCATGATGCAACTGGTACGAGATCAGATAATGTGGCCAAAAATAGCTAAACGCCTTGGTCGTTTTTCAGGGCGACTACTTTAGAAACAGGACTGCCCATAGGCAGTTGTTTCAATGGATAACTTGTGCAATTTGTTTTTTCTGGTTCGTTTAACATTCTGCAAAGAGGCTCACTGCTGTTCCGTCTTCAATAATACGTCCCGACACGTTTTTTCTGTCTTTCCTTTTATTTTGCCCTCACCGCAAAAAAGTATGTCAAGCTTGATTTGCATGGTTCATGTTCAGGGGAAATTCACTCGTAACGCGTTTCCGCATGTTACGCAGCTCATTAGCTATTTCTTTCGGAAAAGTCTGAAAAAAAAAACAATTCATTTCAGCTCAAATATCGAAAGAAAAGAAGCAGACTCTCAAGTGCTCTTTCAGAATTGCCATCTTATCACAAATTGATTGTGAAACATCAGCCAAGATGTGCACAAACCGTCGAACAATACGCTGGTTGCGAGCCGGGAAGCGAATATATCAGAAATTTGGCATTCGTCACATGACTTTGTACCTGTTGTACACAATGTACCTCTTATTTGGTGCTTCGACGTTTTATATTCTTGAGCACGAATATTCGGACGCTTATAGGCGACAGTGGAAGGACATGGTCAGTTTGGAGCGATGTGTTTACAATTTTTTAATGAGATCACCGGTACTTCAGAGAAATCCATTTGTTTTCGAATGCTGATGTGACTGGCTGATTGATGCTTCAATAGACATTATGGTGAAACATCACAGAAATGTGAATCTCGAGCTGAAATAATATAGTCTGACAGCCGTACGTGTTTGAGGCAGGGAGGGGCAAGCTGTTTCTCCAAGTCCATGCATGTTATGACAAAAAAAACCGACGCTTGATATCCAAAAGGGTGTACACTTTCACGAACAATGAATTGAAAGCCGCAAGACACAATTATCCAGGTGACCACACAACGCGAAGAGTTCGTACTTTTCGATCTGGTACCGGAACTATTCAACAACACGCGGTTCCTCATATTCCTGCACGACTACAAATCGGACCCAATAATCGAGGTGATCAACGAGAAACTGCATCATTACGAACAACGACTCAACGTTCGGCCACCGTCGTCGCACTATGAATGGACTTATGGTACCGGAACGCGGGGTTCGGGTTCCTATTTCTTTCGGATTCGGGCACCGCAGAATATATGCAGTTCACGTTCCCTTCCCTTTTAGTCCCCGGAACATGAGTTCTCATTGGGTTTCGGATCCGAGTACTGGATCCGATTCAGTTCCGGTTCTTTAGCATACAGTTTTAAAGGGGCCGCGACATCATTATTTTTCACGATGCACCGCCTGATTTTATGTCAGAAATTGAAAGACGACATCCGAAGGAACATGTCTTACAAAGGCAACAACATTGACCCGCGCTGTTTTCAGCATGCAAATCACCCCCGAACATCGAATGTCAGGAACAAAAGTCAGTTTGCTGTAGTCGCTCGGCTGCTTGAAAATCAGACATCGAGCTCAAAAAATTATGATATGGACTCGGTGCTTATGTAATATCTGCGAAACATTTTTCCGGCAACCAGCTCCAAGCACCTGTCGACGTTGCAATTTCTGTGGCAGCTGAAATGTTTCGCAAATATTACATAAGCGCCGAGTCCATATCATATTTTTTTGAGCACGATGCCTAATCCTCAAGCGGCCGAGCGACTACAGCAAATTGACTTTTGTTCCTGACATTCGACGTTCGGGGGTGATTTTCATGCGGAAAACAGCGCGGGTCAATGTTGTTGTCTTTGTAAGACATGTTCCTTCGGATGTCGTCTTTCAATTTCTGACATAAAATCAGGCGGTGTATCGTGAAAAATAATAATGTCGCGCCCCCTTTAAGCTCTCAAACTGGCACACTGAGTTTAGGTTCCTTCGATCCGAGTTCAGCACGCACACAGAATTTTTGAATTTCTTTGAGGGATCCGGTTTCTTGATTTCGCGTACGCGTACGCGAACATGCTCATCGTGCCTGGTACCTGCGAGTCAGTACCAGAACTAGTTCCGAAGTTCCAGTCCGGGATCCAAAGATTTCCATTGCTCACAAAGGGGCCGCTCTGCTCTACGCGTGGTCCTCGATAACCACAGTTGGCTACGGTTATGTCTACCCAATAACCACGGTGGGACGCAGTTTCTCCATGATTTACAACATAATCGGGATTCCATTCACGCTCGTTGTGCTCAAAGATCTGACGTACCTATTGGCCAAGCTGCTGAACATGCCTGGCAGAATTATGGGTTGGTCGATAATATTTGTACTTGCATTTACGTCCAGAGTTCAAGCAAAAATGTTTCGTCGCGAACTGCATGTCCAATCGTGTAGGTAGAAACACTCTACTTCTCCCATCGGCAAAGCACCGCAAATGACAAAAGTTATCAAAAAAAACCCACGAATATAACATCAACCTCTTCCTAGTTTGATTTCGCAGATTTCAAACGAAAAATCAAAATTTTGAAGCCAAATGTTGGTCCGTGTTCCGCTACTGCACGTTAAACTCGGTGGACGAGCGTGCCATATTCATACCATTGCCTGAGGATGAAAGGCCACTTGGCAAGCACATGTACAACACTGGTGCTGGCACTGCTGACGTTAATGGGTACACTGGACCGCAGTCACACTTCAGGTGGGTAGGGCAACTGTGATCGGTTACTGGTACACTGGACCGCAGTCACACTTCAGGTGGGTAGGGCAACTGTGATCGGTTACTGTCACCGGAGGGCTATGGCGTTGGAACAGAATAAGAACTCTGCTCTTTTTCTTGCTGAGACAGGCGTTGCTCATTTGTCCGGTCACGCTGTGATTTCCAACGTCAGTTGTTGACGTACATATGTATGTGCAATGAAGTGCAAGCAAATCCAGCCAGAATGGTCATGTATAAACATGCCGTACTTGGACTGATAATGTCTTGAGTGAAAACAGTAGGAATCCTGGAAAAATGCGCAGCTGTTGCACCAGACAGGCACATTGCTGCTGATGGTAACATGTGCCCGTACGAAGCTTCGTAATTGATCCAATCCGGTTTGGTTTTGATTTGGTGGGTCACGTGACGTTGATGCTCAGATTTATTGATGCCGCACATTTCGGCCGGCGTAAAAGTTGTAACCAGATGGCCAACCAAGAACGTTCACGATGGTGGATGCCGGAGATACATGCATAAATATGTATAAATCTAGAAAAATCCAAAATAAAATGATTTACGTGTGGACGTTTAATTGTGGACAACAGCAGGACCAAAACAGCCACGATCCCAACAATTGACACTGGTCACGTTCATACTGTAGTGCATCCAACAATTGGGCTTATAGTAATGTCGTCAAATCATGTAGTCACATTTTGTCGTCAAATCACATGTATTATTTTCACGCTCATTTGGGGCTCACGTACATATTATGGCTTGTTCGACTACTTTATGTGACGACCCCGAGTTGACGACAAAACAATTAGCCAACAATTGCAGCACGTTCGGCATGGGCACATCACGTCATTCGTCACGTCTGCACGACGTGCCCCCCACGCATCAGCGACATCGACGTCGTATCGTTCAGCAAATGCTCAACATTCCCACGGCCGTCGCTGTGTTTGCCGTCGTTGGCTGGTTGTGTTGCGGTTAGCTGCATACATGGTGCTACTTGATGATTTTGAGACAACTGTTTTCTCTTACATTTAATCTATGTAGCTATTTTGTTTTCTATTGTTTTAATTTATATTGAAATTGTCCTGATAAATCAGGGTCGATTATTTCGCTTCTTCGATTCAAAAATTTGCACTTCCACTTAGCAGCACTCTTTTGAAATTTCAGTTATAGTAGTCAGCAATTTTCTCTTCCATTTAATTTCGTTCAATTATCCCTCCAGGTGCATTCCTGGTCAACGGCGTCCAGCCTCAATGGGACACGTTCACGGCGTTCTATTTTCTCTTCAATTCCGTTACCACAATAGGTAACACATCATAATGTTTCACATTAAGGTCTCGACCCAAACCATGCGCTTCCCTTGTCACATCAGGCACAGGCGACGTGCATCCTCTGCCCGTCAACCAACTACTGCTGGTCTTCATCTACGTCTTCATCGGTTTGGCCGTAATGTTGCTTTTCGTCAATCTGCTGTATGCCAAATTCACTCTGGCCTACTGGCTGCCCGAACAACTGGCACAGCTGAGTCGTTGGCCCCTGTTGAATAGGAACGAAGTGGGAAACATGACCGATGCGTACGGGGATACGGTTCGTGCATATTTTGGCACATTTGCTGTAGACACATTCTTCTGTTGAAAATCTGTGTTTTAGGTGCATGCGGCTCGGATGGCCAGTTTCGATGATGAAGATATTAGTCTCACCGACTTGGATCTGGCTTCGTACATCAGCTTGGGTAAGATATGCCATCTGCTGAATCCAGTGTAGTGGCAGGCCCATGTGTGGGAGGTAAGTATGATGCGGGGTTGGGACCGGAAGCGTGAGAGGTATGATTTTGGTCACTCAAAAAGGCGAAAAAACACCGTTTTTGTGATACAATTTTGGCCAAAAATTGAGGTAAAAATAGTACTTTTTCAAAATTTTCGCCGAAAATCGCCTAAAAATAGGTATTATGGGTGGGTTTGCGCGCGGAGCGCGCGATTTTTGGGAAAATAAGGTCGAAAAACACCGATTTTTGCCTTAAAAAGGTATAAAATTGCTTGTGAGAGGTATGATTTGGAGTTGTGAGAGGTAAGTACTCAACCCCCCCCCCAACCCCCCCCTCGGGTTTTGTGGTAGGTAAGTACTGAGAGGGGGGGGTAACCCCCCACCCAACCCCCCCCCCAGCCACTACTATGGCTGAATCTGAAGAACAGACGTGTCATCGTTATGAATCGACAGCGTTTGGGACCTAAGCCCAAGTGGGAATCTTGAAAAACCAAGTTTTGTTTGCGCAATCACCAACTTGCAGCACACTGAGATTGAGAATCTTTGAGTAGTATATTGGCCGCGCGCTGAAGTCACCGATTACAACCAGGCGCATCATCACCATCAGAATTGGAAACACCCGTCTGTTTTTCACACATCACCAACATGCCCCCGCTTGCTACATCAGGCATCCTTCAAGTCGAGGACCGTCGTGCGATGATTGGTGCACTGGCTAACGACCGATTGACGCACAACGCAGAGACACAAACGGCCATCCAACAATTGGCCCCAGCCCCACCACCACATGTTGTGACCAGTAGCGTGCCTGTGGTGCCGCCAATATTGGGTACCACTGGGGAGGTCGCTGTGGACAAGGTTGGTGGCAAGCTTGCGCCGTACCTGGGCTTTTCAGTTTGTGCCCCCGGGAATCTACATATACAGAAAACTGCGGTGAGCAGTTGCGGCTATGGTTTTCTCCATGCAGCAATCTTTTTTGTCAACAGACGATTTCGGATTGTACGAGAGTTCCCGTTATCAAACAACATCGCGCACTGCCGCAAGACAAACCATGGATTTGCTCCCACAATTTATCCGAAGTGAAAAACTGATCGTTAATACTGATCGAATAATTTTGCATTACAATTCTTTGAGAAAATAAAAATAAAAAAACCGATAAACAACGCCTTTGAAAAATATACGAAAAAGTATTCGGGCTTCGAAAAAACCGTTTTTTTCGTCCGCCAGCATACAAAAATGCAATACCACACATACACAAATTCACACCACACGCAACCCACCGAACCACACCTATTCAGAGTCACAATATTTCAGATTTCGCCCAACTACAAATTCCCGGCGAGCCTGCGATCGCGGGACGATGTGAATTCGCTGGTGGCACACAAATACCACACCGTTGCCACAACACACGCCAGAGAGGTGGCATGTGGACCCGGAACCAGTGCACAACCGACGCAGGACAGTGCGAGCGTGACAATTGGCAACTGTGCAACATCGAAGGTGATGCCGTTGTGAAATGAAGATTTGGGGCTGATTTGATTTTTGTTTTTACGTGCTTCACGTTTGATTTTGTTCGTCCTTTCCGTACACACGATCTACCATTTTCATAGTGGGCCTCCACCCACCTCCAAGTGGGGATACCCTACTGTTAGCTGCCCAATACTGAAAGGTACATCCCATATTCGACACTATGAACAGGGTAGGTTGCTTCTGATTTGTGAAGTAAATTTCTAATTTCGTTGCCTCATGCATTTTTACAGACGCAGGGAGTTTCCCATTCGAAGTCGAGGCAGGCAACAAGCCACGCAGCTGACACACACCGCTTGTGTGACTGAAGCATTCGAAACGCACACGAACCAGCTGCGTGGCTTGTTGACTGTGTGTTGAGCTTGTTGCCTGCCTCGACTTCGAACGGGAGTTTCCCTGCGTCTGTCAAAATGCATGAGGCAGCGAAATGAGTAATTTACTATACTCTTGCAATGCGTCACAAATATATCTTCCGCGTACAGTAATAAAATGTCTGGTCACCTGCCCGCATCAAAATAAAACATCAAAAAAATTATAAAAAAACCAAATGTCCCAAACCGACCTTGCACGCCGACGTTGCGTTGTCGCAAATATCGCCGATCAACACATCAATTAAACGATCGCCGCATTTGCGCACCTCCAACCACAGATCATCGGCTGAAAATGGTCGTTTTGCTAATTTTAGCGAAACAGCAAGTAAAATTAGATCATTCATTAATTATGATGGACCTTAGTTTGATTGAATCATTTTCGTTTTTTTCCAAAAGCAGCCCAAGCTCTGTGCACTGTCGCACTTAACACGGAGTCGAAGGTCATTCATGAGTGAAACATCAGCGCAACCATGCATTGTATTCCAACCCAGCCAGAGTTGCTATTTTGCTCGCATCACGCTACCAGCTTTGTGCAACTGTGGTATTACTGCGAAATTTTCACCGGGATCTTATAATTTAACACAGGCCAGCTGTGGTGTGGGATGACAAGGCAAACAACGCCAACACAAGACCCATTTCGGAGGCGGTGTGCTTGAAAACGAATAGAAAGAGAAAATCCTCATGCACGACGTTGTATTCTTCAACGTGTAACATTTCCCAAATCAGCAGCCACGTATGAACGTTTCACTAATCTGAGACTTCCGAAATCGGGGTCGTGTTGGCGTAGTGTTGGTATATTTATTTTTTTCCTTTTATTGAGCGGTCACACAGCTACGCCAATCGCTAGTCATTTGCGCGTGAAACGTCAGCCACCTCCGGAGCACATCAGATTGCATCAACAACAAAGTTCCAAAAACCAGGGCCCAAGAAACTCACTCACCTAATCTCTGCTTCAAGCTGTATCCATCCAGTGACACCCCTGTGTTGCTCGCATCAGTCGCAATGGGCACAGTGACGTAGAGCAGATTCATCAAAGCACCATACGCCAATGTATGCGTGTCTGAACGCTTGGTGCCTGCAGCATTCGGATGTTTGTGTGGTTCTTTGTTTGTCACGGTAGGTATCAGTGATGTAGTTAGTCCGAGCAAGAAAGCTAGCTAGCTAGCCGGGTACTCCGATTTGGGGGGAGGGTATTGGTCCAGAAGTCAAAAACAGGGGTCGAAGTTATGCTAAAATAAGCCTTAACATGCGTATTTTTGTGCAGGTGTGAGAAAATTTGAACGAATTTGACCAATTTGGCCCATAAAATGGTCATTTTGGCACTAAACTCAACACTTTTTTTACTTGGTGACCGGAGCAAGAAAGCTAGCTAGCCAGTTTGGGGGGCATGCGTTTCGGAGCAAGAACGCTACCTAGCAGTTGGGGAGTAATACCCCCCATACCCCCCCCCCAACCACATCACTGGAAGGTATGGTAAATTTCCAAATTCGCTGCCGCACAGTAAGCTACGCCCCGTAGTTAATGTCAAGTTCGAAACCCGAACGCTAACCGTACGCGGTTCAGAAACATTGCGCGCAGCTGCCAGGCTGGCTGGCAAGCTACGTGTGTGTTGGTTGTCTGAATGTTTCAGAAGTTGATTTTCGGGTTCAGAACCTGGCACTAACTATGGGGCGCACTTTACTGTGCGGCAGCGAATTTGGAAATTTTACCAATTGTGATGAGCACGATAACAAGATCGGGTTCACATCAGGATGTGAAATGTTTTGCGACGTTGATATAATCGCTATTGAGGTATTTGCCATTGCTGTCAAACAGTTGCATGTGATATAGCCTGAGCTTGAAAAGGTGCATAAAATATCTGAACAAGAAACAAAACCTGTTTGTTGCGTCAACAACAATAGCAGCGAAAAATAATTGTGAACCAGGACTCGAAGCCCCGACCTTCGGCCAACATGACCGGTGCTCTACCAACTGAGCTATAGTTCGGTGATTTGTTTGCACTGTGAGATAATGCTCGAGAATGACTTGATAAAACAGAAACTTCCAATCTATTTCATCCGATAGCACGATGATAATTTCTTTTCACACAAACATAACTAGCAAACACACCCGGTTTCAGCACGAGTTCGAGTACGCCCCTCAACATGGGCACAATTGACTGAACATGTTCATAGGTCCGTTTGTCAGTGCGTTTATGTGCTGTGCGGTCCAGAACGGAGATGTAGGTACGATTCGCAACTGATACCGTACTCGTGCTGGCCTGCCAGATTTGATTGAGATAATTTTAGTGCGTTTATTTGTTGGGTTTTTTTGCGCAACAACACAATGTCTACCAACGGATATGTGAAGCAGCGCACATCAGTTTCAGTCAGCGCTGAAACATTAACCGGCCCGAAGTGCTTCACATAGCTTATGTAGAAACGAGTCCGTGAACGCATAATTCACATGAAACCAGTTTTCTTATTTTGGTTGCTTGGTTCTCAGCTGAACAACTGCGAAAATTTGCCGTTAAGCAAGCCGTTCGTTGTATTATTATTTTTATGATTACGATGACGGATGCTGCGGATGTTTTTTGTCGCAAAGCGTGTGATCACCGATGACGGATCAAACGCACAACAGTTTTTTACTCGACACTGAAACATAAGCCAGCCGGCCTTCTGAGCACACCACACACATCAGTGCAGCGGTCATCAATTCCATCCGCAGCACTCACCGAACTAAAAAAAGTCAGCAACAAAAATGCGAACCCTGGAGCTTTGATCATTGATCGAGCTTGCCAGATCAGGCTCGTCCGTGTGTATTGTCGATGAAACCAATCGTCTCAGCAGTGACGTCAACTGAGTGCACAATGCGGCCACGTGGGGGATCACTTCGGCCAGTTGGCCGCTTGAACACGTCAAACTCTGTGAAGTGTGCAATATTTTTTGCTGAATTTTTCGGAACGGGAAAAGTGTGGGCGGCATAGGTTTTTTAGACACTTTTTAGGTGCAATTTGCACCTAAAGTTTCAGAATTGCACCAAAAAATTGGAGGATAGGTGCAACTTGCACCTAAAACTTGACATATTAGGTGCAAATTGCACCCAGTAAATTTTGAAAAAAAATCTATGGTGGGCGGCCATTTCTGGATTTTTTCGACGTTGCTAGAGCCAGACGTGTTTGTTAAAAATTTTTCATGCTGTCCTCGTCATGTGGCTTTGAACAGTTTCGCAAGCGTTTATTTTTGTCGAGACTCTGCACGATTGGTCCATTGGTCCAATTGCAAAATCAACATTTCACGGCATTTTTGTGCGCTGCGCAAAACATTTCTTTTAACGCACACTGATGACAAATGCAGGCAGTTTCAGAGCGGTTTGGCAGATTGTGATCTAATAGATAGATGGCGGACCTTATTGATCATGCGTCTTACACCAGAAAATTTGATGAATGCAAAGTTACTTGAACAAAAAAAGACATAAACAATCAAACGCACCCGTTTCAGCAGGACGCAAACAAATCTTGCGATCACTTCAATGTGCCATTCAATCGATTGTCCATTCACCAGCGCGTTGTCAATGTGTAGAGATGTCGAGCACCAGCATTCAATACAAGCACGCCAACCTGGGGGGGAATGGAAAGATTTCAACTTTGTGAAGTTTTTATGGCTTGGCCCTGTCCATTAACTATGCACATTCACGGATTCTTATACACATGCCGTGGAACATTTTATGCGCCCCGATTTTGCGACATTTTGCGCCTTAGAGGACGGAGAATTCATCACTAATTGAAAAAAATTAAAATTAAAATTAAATTAAAATTAAATTAAAATTAATTAAAAATTAAAATATATCCAACAAATTAATCATGTGCTCAATATTCTGTTCAAACAACCAACCAGTGAACGCGCACTGGTAAGCGGACACCAGTTGTTGATGTTCGTTGAATGAAACGGCCATTTCAAGAATTGATTGGATTTCCTGCAAAAAAAGGTTACACAAATTTGGTTCCGATTTTCGATCAGGCGAATTGGTGACCTAATCAGAATGAACAATATCTTGTGGATTACTAGGTGTGAAAAACATAAAAAAAACAACCACCAGACCACGAAAGCTGATGTTTCACGCGAGAATGACTTCTCTTCGATCAGAAATAATCAGTACTCAGTCATCTGCAGAATCGAAACAAAAACATAAAAAAAGCAAAACAAAACCGCCCGCTAACCGACCATTTCAATAGCCTCGCTATCGCTGGCAGTGGCGTGCTGGGGCAACGAATGCAACTCAGCGGTCAACAATCGATGCAAATGATGGATGTTGCACGATACGGCTGTGTTCAGATCGAGCCGGCAGCACGCGCTGATCACCTGTCATAGCTGGCTGATGTTTCACAGCTTTAGGGCATTGATGGCTGGTTAGGACAAGGCGAAAGTGTTGAGAAGTAAAAAAATGAATGCAGTTACTGTTTGTGTTGTGATGTGACACGTCTGAAGCATTTTTGTGCCCATATGTAACAGCCCACAGAACGCTGATGTTACACGTGAGAATGACCTTCCTGGATTCATTTCGTTTGTGTTAAACTTGTAAAGGCAAACTACACCAACACGAGCCCGATTTCGAAGGTGATGTGTATTCAAAACGAATAGAAAGAGAAAATCATCATGCTCCACTTTGTATTCATCAACGTGTAACATTTCCCAAATCAGCAGCCACGTATGAATGTTTCACTATTTGTCAACTGTGAAATCGGGCTCGTGTTGGCGTAGTTTGCCTTTATAGTCCAACAACAGCTAATGCAGAATTTATGTCCTTTATGTTGCATCACGCGTTATGTGCTTGGCGGATCAGGCAACGCAGTGGACATAAATTCTGCATTAGCTGTTGTTGGACACCAAAAAAACGCGCCGGAAAACACAAAAGAACAAAGTATTATTGACTGAACGGACAAACCTGCGACAACTTTCGTTCATCAAAATACGCCAGTGTTGGTGTGTCAGGCGTACAAGCGCCGAAGTCCAACTGTTTCAGCACACGCATCAAACGACTGTCAGTGTTGCGGTTGGCGGGTGCTGCAATTGTGTGAATAAATTGGTGATGTAACACAATGATATTAGTTCAGTTCTTGCAGTGGCGTAGTTGGGGGGGGGGGTTACCCCCTAGTATCCGGTATCTTCATCTTTTCACCAAGAGGTATCCGGTATGCTGACTTTTTGTCCAGGGGTATCCTACCTAGAAATGACCAAAAATAGTAAAAATTGTCCATTATTACCTATAAAATGCTGATAAGTTGAAGTGAAAATCGTAAGCATAACTTCTAAAAAAACATTTTTTCACCGTTCCAACAACGATTTTGTTAAATTTTCCTCTAAAAATCCTCTAAATTTTTTGGATAACCCCTGGGTTTCCGATAACGGGTCATATCTCAGGCGTTAAGACTTAGCTTGGGCTAAAATTTGAACTGCGGCATACCTGACCCATGACAACAATACTCCACCCAAAAACTCAAAATTTTTTGACTCGATCATTTTTTTGTGCCGATTTCTCAGACGGATTTTTGTCTCATGCTCGTGGTCGTGGTTACCAAAGTCCACCATCACGCAAGGCCAGGTCATTCTCGGGTGAAACATCAGCATCAACATGTTGATCAGCCACTGGGAAAACACACAAAGCCGGCCAATGAACAGGCGCCATGTCGCTGATGTTTCACGAACCAATGACCCGGTTCGCCGAAACGGGTCTGCGGTTTTGTCCAAGATTATGTCGCAATATCATCACAAGAAATTATCAAGCGCCTACTACCTTCAGTATTGTTCATCAAAGCAGTTGTACCATTCAGAGTCGGTGTGTGATCGGCACGCAATGTTTGATTAGCGGCGGAGAGGTCGAAACGCACTGAATCAGCGCTGCCTGCAAAATTATAAGAGTTAGTGGGTTGCGGATTGAATATAAGAAAGGTGGAAATTAGAAATTATTGTGAATGTGCTTTGTGTTTTATTTGGGGTTGCGCATGCATTGTCGTGTCACAGATCTTTGCAGTAGTTGTCCGAGTATCACAGGATTTCTTCACAAGCCCAAGAGCATAAAAAAGAATGTCCATAAGCCGGCAGGTTACAATCGGTTGGTCACACAATATCAAAACGTGTGAAAAGCCCACTACAACAATGTAACAAGTCAGTGACGACAAATGGTTAACTGTAAGTTACAATGCAGAACGTACCACGAAAGCACGAAGCAGTGGTCACTCATTCCAAGCTCAAAGCACACCCTGAACTTACAAGCAATCTAGGCTTATTACTGAACTGCCAGCTAGCTGGCTGAGAGGTATCAAAATGACCTCACCAGCCAGGCTAACTAAAGTGTCTGTTGACAAACATTGTACGCAGATAAGTAGCTATGTGGGTGCACTGCACGCTGTTGTGTTCTATTAGGTCACTCGCTCGCTTTGCAGCTCACAAAGTGCGAAGTAGCCGCCACGCATCAATGACTCAAGTGCTGCACAAACATTGGGGTTTTGGTTAGAATAGTCCGCATCTTGTTGGTTTGTGAACCTATTCTGTGAAGACATTTTGTCACACAATCTCAACTTGTAGAAAAAGGTTTTCTTAACATGCCAAAAATGACGAGAACTATTCTTCTGATTGTTTTATTTTCCACACTTTTGCATCAAACCGTCTCTCAACCGGCCTATCCGCGATCCGGTGAAGTGTTCCTACATTTGGCTGACTACGGTAGCACAGTGGTATACGTGCACCGGTTTCTGCGTGCCTGGGAGGTCAGTGCATCAATGTCCTTATTGTTGTGTATCTGTTGTGTGAAGCATGTTTGATTACGACAAAGCAGGTTTGGCTTATGAAACATTAGCCAGACAGCTTTTCACAAAAAACGTAATCACAATTTCAGGTACTGGCCTTCAGCGTGTTGTGCGTGGCCGTCACTTTTGTGCTCTACCTGATGATAAAATTTATTGCCATGTGGCAGACCAGACCAAGGTTGGCGTGAAGGTTGTGGTTTCTTATTACCGAATCGCAAGTGATCTTTGAAAACGAGAGAAAACTGTATTGTAAGTTTAGTCTAATGTGTCCACTAATGAATGGTGATGAGCATGATAACAAACTTTGGGCCTGAGTGGATACAAGTGTTGTTTTGCAGCCATTATGTACCGTTTGCATAAGTAATGGCGGCCTGATCCATAAGCAAATCACGGTTTCACTGTCACAGATCTGCCAAATACTGCAAGAAGTGCTACAATCGGATCGAAACTGAGGAAACGCCCGTTTTGCAACTGCAACACGGACAATATTACGATACGAGACAGCAGGAGGAGGGGAAATGAAACGGGGATCTGATGTTTGAACGAGATTTGTCTGTTTTTGTGATATATTTGCTTGCATCAACCGCATACGTTATTTGAAACGTATACTTTGGTTTGGCGGGGCTTCGTTCCCCCCCTTTTTCTTTCCTCGGGCTCGTGTTGGCGTGCGTTACTATACATAATTTTTTTTCGTTGTATTTTTTGATATTATGGATTTCACATGATGAAATAAAAATTGGTATTCTGTGGTGCTGTGAAACGTACAGTATGTATGTATTATACATGTAGGTCGTACATAAAGTGAACTACGCTGATGTTTCACCGGCATATGACTAGACTCACATCAAACACTGTTTTGGTATTTTTTGCCTTCCATACAACAAGCTAAAAATGAATTCAGCAACCCCCCTCAAAAAAAACAAATAACATCAGAACAGTACCCTGTGCATCAGGCACCAGCAACGTGTGTAACATTTTTATCGAATGCGCCCGTTGTGGGTACAAGTGTAGCTCGTGCGCCGCCAATTGCAGGGATAGACCTGAATAATGGGGAACATTGCATCGCACGGAAGTACATGTTTCAGAAAAAAGTCTTTGTAACAGTTGCGCGTTGCACCAAAATTTCTGTCAGTGCCAGGAAGACATCAACTTTTTCAAAATATGCATTTGGAAATAAATCACACACACAGTGGCCAATTTCTATGTATGTGATCGTGAAATGTGTCAGAACCTTGATGTTTCACCCGAGAATGACTAGATGTTAAAAATAGCCAAACCAGTTTGATTATGATTCACAGCCGAGTTGCAAAAATGAAATTATCAACGAAAATTGTGATCCCTGAACCGCCACACCAAACGTATGCTCCCGGAAGGACTCGAACCTCCGACCTCCCAGCCACCAGGCCTGGATAGCCAGTTGCTCTACCAACTGAGCTACGGGAACGCGGTCTGGCTGCGGTTCAGAATCACTCATAAACCCAACGCACGCACGCTCAATACACAGTGCACCGCAGCACACACACATAATACCGGTCCGTTCGTTATACGCCTCGACGCGTATGGGTGTGTGTCTATTCGCCAGACCACATGATGTTCATGAGAAATGAAAGTACACAAATCTAACCAGCCAATCTCAGTTCGGTTGCGGTGATTGACGCGACTTCATTTTGCCCATTGGAGCCAACAAAACGGTCCACAAGCAGACTCGGCAGATCCAGGGAGCCACGAATATAGCTGTAAAAGTTAGTCGTGGAAAAGTTATTTTACCGATTGACCTGAGAACAACCAAACTGCAGGTAGTCGTGGCAAATAATGCAGTAGGTTATGTTTCACTGGACGTATATAACGCCTAGTCAAATCCAAGATTGATTATTGGGTTACGTATGCTTATTTCAAGAAACCAAAAATTCTCATCAAAATTCAAATTTTCAATAGCCCGCCCAAAACCCACCGTAGCGTGGGTACAGCAGTGATTCTGTTAGCGACCAATTGCACCAGAATTCTCAATGCAGGTACCAGCAGTGCGCCATAATCCAAAGTTGCCAGTTGTTGTGCACCCAGTGCAGCGTGTAGCATGTGCACGCACGCGTGTAGCACGGTTAGCGGGAAATCGTCAACTCCTGTCGTGGGATTAAAATGGAATGTTTTGAATGGAATGGAATACCGAACGGTTTGGTGATTTCAGTAGTTATAGTCTTTCCGTATTATATTGCTCCAAACACATACTCAATGCACGGTACAGTTGTTCCTAAAAAAGGTCGAAATTGTGCGATTCACCTTGAAAATGCAAAGAATGAGAAATCAGACGTCACACGCCACGTAAAAAGCCGGCACAGAAACAATATTTCAGGCTTCTGGTGACGTTGGCGGCATGCATGTCACTTGTGATTTCTCTTTCTTTGCATTTTCAAGGGGAGTCGTGGACTTTCGACTTCAGCTAGGAGTTGGCTTACAACGTTTACACGGCTTCCTTTGACTCGCTTAGGAAGGAAATACTATAATTACTGAAATTAGCAGAAGGGTAATGTTTGAGCTACAGCATCTGCACAATTCAGTGCAATGTGATTTGACAAAACAGCGAAGAAAAGAAAGTAAGGAAAACATTGCCCGTCAAATTACTCGCAACCAATCCCAGTGAAAAAATGTCAAGCTTTGCACAGCAGAAGTGACAATGTTTACAAATTGCCTTGTTTCATTGGCTCATTCATTGGCGCAAAACGCTTATGTTTCAGCCGTTGTATATACGAAAATATGGCAAGCGAGCAAATAGCGTCATGCATTTTTGCCGAACCCAAAAAAAACCGTCACGTGTGAAAACCAACAATACAAACGCACCAGGATTCTGCAGCACAGTTCCAGTGGGGCGCTTCAGATTGAATCCCAGGACAAAATACGCAAAGTTGTTCTCAACCAGCGATGACGTACTGTAGCTGAGCACCGAGTATAGCGTGTCGTAGATGACTTGCGCCGTTTGCGCGCGCGCATCTGTATAAATTTGAAAGGTCACAACGGGAACACACGCACAAACCGAAATCGTTTGTGCACAATAAATGACTTTGTACGTCTGTGAATCGAACCCAGGTTTCATTGCCTTTTCGGGATACATACTGCCATGACCCACCAGTACATTAATTTCTCGCTGGTGCATAAACTTGACGGTTTTGTGCGCACGCACTTGTGGTTGCCGTTTGCATCCCGTTTCTTATTTTTTTGCTGATGTTTCACGCACAAATGACCTTCCGATTAGTTCGTTGCAACGACCGGTCTACACTGGAACCGCCAGAGACAGCAATCCCCCACCCAACTAATAATACATCGTCCCATAAAATTAACTGAAACCAATAGCATCAACCCACAAAAATATGTTTTGAACGATTGCGCCCTGAAACCAATTATCTCCGGTGCACAGACAACGCCACTTGTCTGATAACATCGAGTACGGTACACAAACATCACAATATAACCCAAACTTAACTCAAAACCCACCCATTTCCCCTCCCACCACAGCCGTCAGTCTCGTATGATCACAAGCGAGCGCAAACGCCAATCGAATTCTGTTTGTCAACAGTGGTGATGCAGCCAATTGCTGCGTTACTCGGCCGTGATTGGTCGCCGTGCACAGACATTGCAGTAGTTTGGCTGCACATAGTGCGTGCGAGGGAAGGTCGTCGTTGTGGGTTAGGTAGCTGAAACATTAGCTTGTTCTGGTTGTTGTTGATCGAAGTATTGTTATTCAATGATATAACTGGAATTATCTAAAGTATACTTTCGGACAAACCGGTTTTTTATATTTCGAGAGAAAAACCGAAACCGAAGACCGAAACAAAACCGATAAAGAACAGCAGTGTATAAGGATGGGGGAAGCCCAAATGTGGTATTTTCGAGACATGTTAATGTTAGCACGGACACCATAGTGGTTTCTATGGATGTTTTTAATGCTGATTATGACCAAAATCGGTGAGACAAGCCACAATGACATCGTCCGCGCATTACCAGTTGTTCTTAAGAAAATTGTTCCCAATTTTTGTCAAAATTGGAAAATTTCGTGCAAAAAGGCCGATGTTTCCCGGAGGCTCAGTTTTTTTTGTTTTTTTTTTCACGTCCCAGATGGACCCCGTTTTTTCGGCTCCTTTTCCGTGAAAAAAAACTTTTTTTCCATCCGCCAGGATAATCGATCTTAAGTATCTGCGCAAAAATAACCGATACAGAAAAGATTGCACCAAAATCGGTTGATGTTTCACAGGAGATTGACTACCCGCGTTGCCGAGCAACCACAATTCCGATGCTCAATGATCAATTGCTGCAACAATAAATACAAAACACACAAAACACGTGTAAAGATTTCCAATGTTGTTGCGCACCTACAAAACAACAGATTACATGCGTCAATATCAAACCGACAAGCATTTCTGTCACTCCAAATCAAGCTTTTTTCTGGTTATGGACAGACGTTATAGAAAAAAGCCAACGCCAGGCAAAACGCTTATGTTTCACATGTGAATGACAGGGGAAGATTGCAGCACTAAGTGATAGAAAATGACAAATCTTCACCATAACGAAAAATCGCTCAATCCCACTCACCACGCAATTCTGGCCACATAATCCGGTTTCATCGACCGAGGATTGAGCGACCCGACCAATTGTTCCAGCGTCACAGTGATCATTGAAACATTTGCGTCTCTGGCCGCATCTTGCAGCTGGTATTGTCGTTCGAAACACGCGTGCAACAGGCGTAGCGCTGACAGCACGCACGCGTTGAAACCTTCCGGGCCTGTGCATGAAACTGGTATCAATAGATTGTTTTGCGATTTGAAAACTTCTTGGTGTTTTTTTGCTGTGCTATCATCCAGTATTCAGTACCAAGGGTAAACGGCAGCGATGCGAAAGTCATTCGCTCGTGAAACATCAGCAGTCTGACAATAGCGCATACGCCTGATGCGCGCAGTTGCAGAGTTTGTTCTCCGAATGCGCAATCGAATGAGATCGATTCTCTACCACCGAAAACAGGATCGGCAAACAGGTCTCAAAACCCCACCTTTCTGTCCGTAATGCACGTACTGGTCGTAGACGTCCAGTGATGTATCAATAACGCTCATTATCGTTCTGAAAATGAAGGCCCAGAATTATTTTGATACGAAACGCCAAAAACCGCCCAGGTTAAACGAAGAGCAATTATGCAACATTGCAGTAAATTACATAAATTATATCATGAAATATCAATGGGCATGATAACAAGGGTCGGCTTGGTTCACTAGCTAATTTGCCAGCCACTCTGACGAAGATGGCATTTCACAGAAGGGAATTGCACGCTTGCTCGGAAATACAAAACCAAAAATTAGATAAAAACACCACTTTACGAAACAAATTCCAAATCCAACCTGAACAACGGTCCGTCGCACATAACTTTCCTGAGTACCACAGATACGGCTGATTGATTGTGTATGTCCATAGTGCTTATTTCGGCACTGCAAACGATGTTGTGCAGGAACTGCAGGCAATGGTGACCGGACAACCACTGAAACGGAATGCAAATTAAATTTTAAACGTGCATGTGCCAGCAACTGTTTTTTAATTCGGTTTTATTGATTTTTTTTAACGAACAATAATTGCAATGAATGAAGTGTCAGAGACGCAGCAAGGGCCAAAGATGGATAGAGGGAGAAACATTTTTTTTGCGCTACTATAGTAAATTTCTAATTTCGTTGCCTCATGCGTTTTTATAGGCGCAGGGAAATTCCCGTTCGAAGTCGAAGCAGGCAACAAGCTCAACACACAGTCAACAAGCCACGCAGCTGACACACACCGCTCGTGTGACTGAAACATTCGAAACGCACACGAGCCAGCTGCGTGGCTTGGTGACTGTGTGTTGAGCTTGTTGCCTGCTTCGACTTCGAACGGGAGTTTTCCTGCGTCTGTAAAAATGCATGAGGCAAGGAAATTTGACATTTACTATCCACAAAAAAATATCCACACTGAATGCTGATGTTTCATGCGAGAATGACCTCGCGTTTGGGCACGTAGCGAAGCTCTGTACCGATCAGAGAAAGACACAAACGAACGCAAATAAAATTTGCCGAAGGCCATGCAAGATATCGGAAAGAATGAGCTGGTGCAGGCACAATCCATCATGAGACAACTTCGGGGTACGAATATACATATTTTGGACGCATTCCAAAAATCATTGCACAATTGAAACCACGCTGTTGGAAATAGTATAGTAGTCCTAGAACGAATTGCGATCGCAAAATATTCCCCGACTCTGCAATCACCGGCGCTGAAAACAAACGCGTCCCGAAAGCCAATCCAGTCCGTCCACAAACGCACCATTTGCTCATCGTGCTTGTACGTCCGGCTGACAAACTTGCACAGCACGTGTTCGATCACGAACAACACCAATGCATTCAACTGTGAAACATCGACGTTTGACTGCAATAGGTCATCGTGTGTGGTGAACGCTGATAGTAGGCTTAGAAACCCGACACTTGATGAATATTGTTCGGCACGGCATTCGATCGCAATTAGCTCGTGCTGAAAAACATTGAAATTGAGATTTTTTTCTTGGTTTTATTCGATTTGGGATATCGATACATTAGTGTGACCTG
>JASAMV010007986.1:0-41647 GCA_030248065.1 Rhynchonema sp. JSB1_4 | reverse complement strand
TTTTTCCAAAATTTTCCCAGATAACCTTCAACTTTTGGTATTGTGTCAGGGGCGCTCGTTAGAGCATGAACGCCCAAATCTCCGGCACGGCCCGAATCTTTGGCTCAGATTAGATTTTAACCCAATTTTCTTCATAATTTTCGCAATTTTTTGAACCTAATTTTTTTTGGTTGAAAATTCATTGTTTTCTATGAAAAAGTCGTCAGATCAACAATCTGATCACTTACTTGCCGAATCCTTCAGAAATTATAGTATTTTGGACAAAAAATCCCTACTTTTTCAGTAAAATAAGTCACTTCAGAAGCTTTCGGGCCGGGCGACCCTCCAAAGATCTCCGGCCCGGCCCGAGCCAAAAGCACAAAATCGCGGGCCGGTCCCGGCCCGGCCCGAGAGTCGGGCCGGCCCGGATTGCGACCTCGATGGGCCGGGCCCGGGCGGGGCGGGAAAGTCAGCCCGGAAAGGCCCGACATCATCAAAATTCTAATATAAAATCGTAACTTTTTACGGTAAATTAGCCAGAAATTTCTTGTGGTTCAGCAGCTTAGGACCCCCAGACTTCCATGATTTTTCAGTATTTTTTAAAACAAAAAATGTGATTTTTGCACCAAAAAAATTTCTTATATCATCAGAAAGATCGGAGCGGAAAAAATCGGGCCGGGCCGATCTTTTAAATTCAGGAGGTCGAGCAAAGGTCGGTATGAACTTGCTCGGGCCTCTGAACTAAAAATGGCAAATAAGACTAAATCCAGTGCAGAGGTGGGAATAGGGCCGGCCCGGCCGACGGTTCGGGCCGGGGGCCGGGCCGGGCCGAGGTTTCCGGCCCCCGATCGGCCGGGCCGGGCCGACTTTCGGAATGTCAGGCCGGGCCGGGTTGCGCAAGTCCGAAAGGTCCGACACCATCGAATTTCAATAAAAAATCATAACTTTTGCGGCAAATTTGCCAAAATTTCTTGCGATTCAGCAGATTAGTAGAACCGACTTCCTTGATTTTCAAGCATTTTTAAACAAAAAATGTGATTTTTGCACCAAAAAAATTTCTTATATCATCAGAAAGGGTCGGGTCGGGCCGGAGAAATTCCGGCGGCGGCCGACTATTCAGAGTCGGGCCGGGTCGGGCTGGACTTCCTCTTGGGCCTCTGAACTAAAAATGGCAAATAAGACTAAATCCAGTGCACGAGGTGGGAATAGGGCCGGGGCCCGCAAGCCCGACGTCCTCGGCCCGGGGGGGGGCCGGGCCGGGCCGAGGTTTCCGGCCCGATCGGCCGGGCCGGGCCGACTTTTCGGAATGTCAGGCCGGGCCGGTGTGGCCGGTGCAGAGGCCCGACATCATCGAATTTCAATAAAAAATCGTGATTATTTAGGCCAAATTTTCCAAGATTTCTCGCGATTCTGCCAATTGCGTCCTCCCGACTTCCATGATTATCAGGTATTTTTGAACCGAAAAAAACAGTAATTTTTGCACGAAAAAATTGCTCAAAATATCATCAGAAAAAGTCGGGCCGAAAAAATCAGGCCGGGCCGGGCCGACCCCGGACCTCGTCGGGCCGGCCGAGGTGACCCGGCCCGATTTCACCTCTGATCCAGTGCCAAATCCTTGGAAAAAAACCGTGGTTTTTTGATGAAGCCCGCAGACTTTTTAAATATTATTTGAAAATAATTGTGCTCTATTGAGGCTTTTAATGTTTTTTACTAACAAAATTGAGATTTTGTGTCCAAAAATACTAACGTTTCGGACACATTCGGCAAGGAAGTGATCAATACTGGGCTTCGTCACATGGTCAAAACTTTTTCATTGAAAACAATGAGCTTTCTGCAAGAAAAATCAGCTTTGGAAAAATCATGAAAGACCTCTGCTCTGACCGAAAAATTCAGGCCGGGCCTGGCTGAGCTTTGGCCAACTGGCCGGGCAGGGACAACAAAATCCATTATCTTCAGTTGCGAACAACAAGAACAAATACAACAATTGACCTCGCATTACAGACGGCGGAAGACACAAGTAAAAAAGCAGCATATTTTTGTTGACGGGGAATCGAGCTCGATTGAACGGACCAGACAAAGGACAAATTGTGCGCAGCTGACAAAACAGACAAGAATTTGCCAGATGGGTTGCGTGAACAGCGCCGATCGAGGCGCCTATAGGCGATAGAAGCGAATCGACGAACAATTACGAATGGACGGGGAACGGGCGGCGAGAGACGTTGAGTCCTTGCTATCGGGTTGCGTTTCGCGCCTATGTTTTTGTGTTCTCTCTTGCGTTGAAAGCACATACGTGACAATTGGTATAGTGTTTCGTAATTAGGTATGTTGCACACATAATGTCTCACAAATGTACATGACCTTCCTGCCCTGTTCAGGTGCCGGTGAAAGTGGAAAGAGCACAATCGTGAAGCAGATGAAGTGAGTCTAGCAGTGTTTTTCTCAAGAACCAGTGGTCCTTGTCACTTGTGCTTCTTGCAAGACCATCAGTTTTTTTTCCTCAGAATCATCCACGAGACCGGTTACATGAGGAAGAGCGTCGTGCGTATCGCCAAGTGGTGTTTTCGAACACAATCCAATCTCTGATGGCCATCATTCGTGCGATGACCAATTTGAGAATCGATTTTCACACGCGCGGCAGACAGGCATATTTTTTATTTTTCATAACAACAGCACATAATGTTTATTTGAGAAAGTTTTTCAGGTTAATTAATGAATTGACCAAATAATTTTCTTTCAGGATGATGCACGTCAATTCTTTGCTCTGGCCGCTGATGCAGAAGAGGGTGAAATGCCGGCTGAATTGGCTGCTTGTATGAAACGATTGTGGTGTGATGAAGGTTGATACCGGCAGTGATCTAGATAGCCGGCCACTTTTTGCGCACAAAAGTTCAAACTTGATCTTTTTTGGATGTTTTCTTGCTATGAACGTGGGTGCTCCTCGTGAAGATTTCTATCTAATTTTCACAACTCATCGGTCTTCACTTTTAGGTGTGCGCGAATGTTTCAGCAGAAGTCGCGAATACCAATTGAATGACAGCGCTGCTTAGTAAGTTGCTTCGCCTGCTACGTTGAAATCAGACAAGAAAAATTCGTGTGTAAATAAAAGTTCTTCTTTTCAGCTACCTGAACAGTTTGGACAGGATATCGCAACCGGGCTACATTCCCACACAAGACGATGTGCTGAGGACACGCGTCAAAACAACGGGCATCGTTGAAACACACTTCACGCACAAAGATCTACACTTCCGGTGGGTTTTTGTGTTTTTAATCAATGTCGGGTTGGGATTAGTGTTAGTAAGAGAAAGAAACTTTGGTCGTTGGGATAGGTTTGGCCCTGTTTTTCGTATGGCCCTGGCGTCCTTCCATCAGTATTTGACATTTTGTGGAAATATTTTCCAGTGAAGTGCCCTGACGAAGTCACAAATCAGCGTTAGCAGTAATAGCCAAATTACACTACAGTTTGATGCATTTTGCTGGCCTCGTGCCGGTGACGGTGACAAAGACGTGGAGGTTCACACTACAATCTATCGCATTGTTCATTTTCAAGTCGTAAAAAAAACCGAAAAAAATTCAAATTCAATTGTTGCAGAATGTTCGATGTCGGCGGTCAGCGATCGGAACGCAAGAAATGGATTCACTGTTTCGAGGGTGTCACCGCGATCATATTCTGTGTGGCGTTGTCCGAATACGACATGGTTCTGGCCGAAGACGAGGAAATGGTATGTGGATGTGGGCTGGTGGTGCTTATCCGGTCACAGAATGTCGATTATGATAAAGCGCGTGCCCAGCAATGATTCCGGCGTGGGTTTGTGCTGAGATTTGCATTCACGGTACGACTTTGGTTGAATCACGCCTTTGCTTGGACGCCCGTTTTACCAGTATATGCCGGCTTCAGAAAGCACTGGGATCGTAACTTAGTTTTCTGTGTAAATTTGTTTTTTAATTTATCACTGGATTTTTGTTTTTTAATTTATTACTGGATTTACATTTGCCCTAATTTTTGCTCGACTGGCTGTTGAGGCTCAAGCAAAAATTTAGGCCGCTTTTGCACTGCAGCGTTTTTGGCAGATTTGGGGAAAAGCCACAATCCTTCAGGCTGTCGTGGGCTGCGTAAACGCCGAATCTATCAAAGGTCCTTATTATCAAGTACATTATCAAACTGACGTTTCAGAACCGAATGATCGAGAGCATGAAGTTGTTCGATTCGATTTGCAACAACAAATGGTTCACCGACACATCAATCATTCTGTTTCTCAACAAAAAGGATCTGTTCGAAGACAAAATCAGACGATCACCGCTCAGCATATGTTTCCCTGATTATCAAGGTGAGCCAAGCGCCCAGAAATGTTATGGCCCAGGACCTTCCGATTAGACCTGGTTGTCGGCCCAGGCATGAAATCTGAGCCGTGATACGTTCAGGCCAGGCTCAACTCGTGTTCATCGTTTTTTGTAAACGTTGCGTGTCTGGTCAAAAAACTGTACTGCAAAAAATATGCTTTGTTTCGATGTTTTTGGATTGACAATAACAGCATTCGAACGGCAAACCGTTTTGATCTAACAGCAATTTATGCGCTTGGGAATCCAAGAACTGTAAAAATACGAAGGTTGATAAATTTTTGCGGTAGCTATTACATTGTGTAAATAATCCATGACAACTCTAGCAATAAATTTATGAGTTCCCCGCACAGAAATCCTTACTCCTATTGAACAATTCCTAAATAGATGAATATTATTGGCTGTTAATCCTCTGTGTTCCTGTCTCAACTGTGAGTTTCTTACGTACTTTCCCACCCAAAAGAAACTATTCACCGCCGAGCTGTATACGCAAGTTGCAAGTAACAATTCAATCCATCTTGTTGCATTACTGCACACCGCAAGTCAGCCAGGCAGGCCGGGCGTGGTTATCAAGGTTGTTGTGTGTTTGTTGTTGTTGCACAATACGGCAGACAAGATCAGAAATGGGTTTTACCGCAACGTGTAACCACGTGTCACATGCGCTTACAACGCAACGTGTACATGTGCATGCATTGCCAGTGCCGTGGGCTGAGTAATGTTCAATGTTGTGTATTATTTCGGTTGAATGACTGACGACAGGCACACCAGTGGGGATTGCGTATTACTCACAAAATTTGAAATTGTTCGTGAGATTTCACAACTGCTATAAAAAAATTTGTGCTCTCACTTCGCACTTCTTCTGATCACTTCAGGTGCAGTGATTGTGAACGTGATTGGTGGTGCAGCAGTAGCCAGTTGGTTAAGTTAGGTCTCGTTGTACGCTGCGCCTGCAAAGCCTTATGAGCACTAGTTTGGGTGTCTGATTCCTCCATGATCCAATCACTACAATGTACAGTATTCTCCATGAAATATGAGACTGAGGCTCTACATTCCCTTCATGGGGGACTACTGGGGAAAATCCTGCAGTTTACCTCGTGATACCCTTTATGATTCAGGCAACAACACATTCGAAGAGGCAGCCGCCTATATTCAGTGGCAGTTCGAGAACTTGAACAAACGCAAAGATGGGGGGCATAAGGAGATCTACACACATTTCACCTGTGCCACCGACACCAACAATGTGAGGTTTGTGTTCGACGCCGTCACTGACATTATCATCAGGGAAAATCTCAAACAGGTCGGACTGTTTTGAGCGGCGATGTATTGGTCATAGTGTATTCGGTTATTCTACTTGTTGTGGTTGGCTTGGCTTGTGTCAAGAACGAGGATATGCTCGTAATAGAAACACCATCGCAGCAAAACGTTTGCCGGAAAGTGATCAACCCACAGGCATGCCCTTTTTCTTTACATATCAAAGGGCTTTTGGGTCGAGATGGGTTATCCGATAGGATCGGGCCACAGTATTCACGCAACTGTTGTTATCTGTAAGTCCGGATGTATGACGATCCTGTGTCCGATCTGATGTGATGACCAAAATCGACACCAGCTATCAATAACTATGTGGTTTGTGGAGCTGTCCAGTTCCCACTGTTTCATGTCAAATATTTGTAATCCCCAATCCAAATGATGTTGTTTTTGCAATCATTGTTTTTGTACAGTCAAGATTCAAGCATGTTTGCGCTTCCAAAATCTGATGTTGATGTTTCTTGCTGGCTTTATTTTTTTGTTCATGTCAAAAATATTGTTCCGTCGCTTCACTTTGTTCAACTATAAACAAATGGTCTCATTCCAAAATTACTGACTGGCGGCATTGCAGCACTCGGGACTTACACATTTTTACGCATTGTTTGAATCCCCCGTCAACTGTCACTCGATTTGTCTTGATTGGCTTGACAGCCATCAAACATCTCATCGGATTGGCCCATTGGCACATCGGTGACACCGGCATTCAAACAGCACTAATTTGTATTGCTTTTGTTGTTGTGTCTGATCAATCATACGCTCATGTTTGTTGCCAAATTTTAGTCTCGTTTCTCACCCAAAATAATAGTTGTTATATCATTCTGTTGTTTTTATGCAGCCACTAAGGATATTTTTGGGTGGGAAGTTTTGGTTTTGATATCTGTTTTTGTACGCCACACGTTGGGAATAGTTGAATTAAATTTTTAATCTCAATTTTTATGCATCCATTTATGCTCTCCCACTCGCTCTCTCTCGGTCGGAAGAAATCTGAATGCAGAAGTGCAATTAGCTTGTCTCTGTCTTTTATACGTTATTCTCAATTTTGTTCATCTTTTGCTACTTATAGTATACGAACCAAAAACTTTTTTAATGCGATGTTCATTTACCAAGACACGTTGAGCCAGCTAAACGAAAATAACTTTTAATTAAGTATTTGTGTCGGTATCAGGTTGGTGACCAATGAATGCTACCAAAAAATTTTTTTGATTTAATACCTGATACCGACCACCAAGTCTGATACCGATTTTCGAGTATTTACTCATGTATAGTTGTCTAACTCGTGTATTGGCCTTCCGGTTTTTTCTCGTTGGCATAAATGTTTGTGCAAGGCAATGTTTCAAGATCTTTCCGTCACACAACGTACCATGTCCAGGATGAATTTTTGTTTTCGCGATTTCGCCTGATGTCCAACAACTCCACTTTTATAAGTGAAGTGTGTCTTTGGTTAATCCGTCCCTTTTGCTACGATCATCATTCATCTCTGTTGTGCATATCTCCAGTGGTTGTTGCGCTGTCATGGTCATCATTTAAATCAAATCAATTTTTATATTATTTTAACCGTCCTCATCTCATCGCATGATGTTTGCAAATCTTTATTCAAAGACCTTGATTGCATTGAAACATTAGCGGTGAGATCGCGTCCGTTTATCGCGTAACACTAGCCTGAGACAGACTCGCAGATGTGTCACAGTAGTCTTGAACACGTATTTGTTTGTTCTCGCACGCATCTGACAACTTAACTAACGAAGTTGACCGTTTTTTACTTCGTTCTTGGGCATGAGCATAAAAAATTGCATGAACTGTATATGATCTAGCTATCCAGGATCACATCCTAAAATTTTCTGTCCATTTATTACCCTTTTATTTGTTTTTTTGTTTTTCGAACTGTTTCATTGGAACTGTATGCTGTTCTCATGCTATGATTTTCATGTTTTCTGGGTTGTTCTTGCTGCGGCAAATACGTGTATTTGGATAACTCCTGCCACAATATTATATTTTGATTTGATGATGCATTACGTCGTAATTATCACACGTTTTTGTATTTATGGCAATGGGGAAACCGTTCTCTTTTTGTTCGCTATGATGAACATGTTGTACAATAAACAGCAAACATAACAACACCTTATCACACACGTTACCTCCTGGATCAATGACAGTTGAATTGATCTACAGTCTACAGTGTTACGTAGCTAACCTTCTGAGCCGTACAGATAACCTTCGGCTAAAACCTTCATTCAAAAACTTGGTCCAGTTATATAAAGTTGCTGATGGAACACTACACACATATACTACAATTCATCAACTGGACAAACATGGTGAATCCGTGAACTCTACCCGTGATGGTGTGCTGGAGGTCCGCGATGGTGGTGGTTGTCTGAAACTGCGGGCTGCGAATTATCGATGAAAAAATATACAAACTCTTGCCTTTTTTAGGCAAGTTTATAACTCTTTCAATTCGAACAGGGACTATACAGACTACGTTTTGCACAAGGAAATGCACAACTTTCAATCGTTTGAGTTCTTGAAGCAAATTATTGCGGGCCGTAATTTGGTGATGGTCTGATGGCTCGTCGTCGATGCAGTCTGTCGGTGATTACGGTAGCTATGACAGTATGTATGCTTACGTGTTACGCCTACGCCCAATGAGCGACGAATCATCTGACCAATTGCGAGCTACTCCTTTAATACACTGTGATCTTCGACTTTTTTGCGCAGTTGTTGTGTCGCATGTTTTTATGTGGACATCTAAACTTCCAAAAATTAACTTTAGACTCACGTTTGCGCACTTCGTTGGTTTCTTCTGTTTTTTTCGCACAAGCGTTGTAGCACTCGTCTTTTGGATTTCCTGAAGCCAACGGAGTGGTACATATGCGACCAATTTCAAAAAGTTTCTTCATTGGGGTTTTGTTACCATTCTCGGCACGAAATCACCGTTACCCCCAATATTGTACTGTGCATGCGTTAAGGTGAAATGTTGGCACAACATTACCGTCAAATATTCCCATTGCTTCAATAACACTGAGTGCTTTCTCACATCCCTTGACACCGAGTGCGCAGTCGCAGCCATCTGAAAACGTGCTTGACTTCACCACCATGCTCTCATGCTTGTTTGGATGTTTCGGATAAACCGATACGAACCTTCACAGGTCTTCCCACCCTTGCAGTCTGACGCTGGGTCCAAGTCCATGATTTTCTCCACACAGCCTTTGAGCGATTCCATGGTTGTCCGTAAATCCGGGCAAATGGCATCGAGCACTTTCTTCATTTTGGGGGGAATTTCGAAATCGAGCGCTTGATTGACGCGACGGAACATGTGATGATGGTGTTTATTGAACAGACGCCGACTACCATGCGCATGTACGTTCAGCGCGCACAACAACATGCAGAGCACGAACACTTTCATGTTTTATTATGAGGATCTTAAAAAGAAGCACCAATGAAAAACAGCTGCCCCTGCACCTCATTGACGTAGCATCGGAAATGTGATCAGATCTCTTACTAACATGGAACATCGCTCTGCCCTGCGGCTTACAAAGGTTGAAAGATATTCGCATAATTTTAGTCCGGTTTTCTTGGAAATTTTCATGTGACAAAACGACGATGCACGATTTTTACTTCTCTTACGATCCTGCAAGAAAACTTGTGTACGGCGCAGCAAATAAACCTGTCTAAACGAAATGGCAGAAACGCACTGCCGACCGGTCTTGTGATTGTATAACTGTACTGTTTGGGTGTGTGATGTGCAGAAACAGGTCTCGTCGATAAAATAGATGTGCTGTACTTTCACCTAAAAATGTCCGAATGGTGCATTAACTGCGCTAAGCCATAATGATTTGACTGACGTCTCTGAATATTGGGTGTGCTGATTTGATTATCAAATGTTGACATTTCGTGATGCCTGCGACTGTTTCCTGAAGCATCGTTCCCTGACGAGCAGCATAAACTAATCCGTTCAGCCCTGTGATGTACAGAGCTTACCTGTGAAAATTGTTCATGACGTGCCGAAGGAACACTTTCATTCAACCTGAAGTTTGACGGTTTTATAAGCGCAGCGCAACACGAAAGGCCAATAAACACAAGTGACAGACATCAGATGAAACAAATATGCAGCTGAACAAGGTCCCATAAACATCTGCCGAAGGTATCCACACAAACGTGAAAACATGAAAACACATGCAGTGGTGCTACATTACCAATGTCAAAACAGAAAACCCTAGAGGAACCCCACCAACCCGTTCACTATCTGTGTCGAGCGCACTGGTTGCTTCATCCAACAACAACACCGTCGGTTGTCTCATCAATGCACGTGCAATCGCCACACGTTGCTTCTGACCACCAGACAGTTGCACGCCACGCTCGCCAACTAATGTGACATAGCCCTGTGAATATGTTTATGGTACACATGTGTCTAATCTAAGGGCGCCCTTAGTCATAGTGGAAAATGGAAATGGAAATGCAAAAAATAATCTATGTCCAAGTTTTCCATTTCCATTTCCATTATGACTAAGGGCATATTGGAAAATGGAAAATGGAAATGAAACTGCAGCAGTCATGTTTTGACATGTGACAAAAACATTTTCTGTTCCACCCAGTTCTCGGCAGCTGATTGGTCAGATTTCACACAGAAAATGTTTTGTTTCATTTCCATTTCCATTTTCCAGTATGCCCTTAGTCATAATGGAAATGGAAATGGAAAACTTGGACATAGAATATTTTTTGCATTTCCATTTCCATTTTCCACTATGACTAAGGGCGCCCTAAAAAAAATCGACAACTCGGATCTCAGACGGTCAATTCTCATCTGCCAAGCCTATAGTAGGAATATTCCATATTCCGTATCTGGGCCGATCGTCATTGTATGATTCATTCTGTATTTCACACCGGATAAAAGCAGCATCTAATTTGCGCCGACTGGTGGTAACCTGCAGGGTAGTCCTCGTGACACCCTCGCACCAAGCGCGTGGCCCAACAATGAGTTTGCTGTTGGTGGACATTGGATCGTTGAAAAATGACTTTTCCGAGAAGAATGAGAAAAAAGCAGATGAAAAGCAAGAAGAGTTTTCGTATCGCGCAAAGTTAGATGGGGTGAAGAAAGAAGATGAATATGTGAAATACGATCGAAGCGACGTTTTGTCGATGTTGAAAGAAGTGAAACAGAAATGTGTCGCAGTGCCAGAAGAGGACGTGACGCCGACGAATTTGGTGCACGAAATCCTGTGCGTGTTGCGTCGATGTTGGAACGATCAATGGGAAGGCCAGGCAGCCGAGTTTTTCGACTTCAATTTGTGGCCGTATGTGCATGGGTCTGAGGCGAAGTACATGAAAGGTGCCCATAAGACGATCTACGCGTTTTTCGTTGAAGCCAAACTTCAACACGTGATGTGGCCAGTGCGTCATGCCACCAAATTGGCCATGACGTGTGATGACCCACTCAGTGCCAAACGCCCATGGCTTGATCCCTCCCTTGCGGCCATCAGGGATTGTGATTTTGAGGACAGAAAAGAAAAGAGCTTGAAGAAAGAAATAAAGGAAGATGAAAAGTGGCTGCTGAATTATGTTTGTGAAGGGCAAATGGCCGACGAGACCCCTCCCCTGACCCCAACAAAAGCTTCGCTTCCGGAATCGCGCCCGAAGTCGTCAAGGGTACCCGAAGAACCATCGCCTAAATACACCAAATGTCCCAAGAAAAGACCCTGCATTCCAATCTCGAGTCGTCCACGTCGACGAATGAAGCGCAGAAAACGAAGAATACAGAAGAAGAAAAGGCCGCCACGTCAGAAGACCAACGTGTGTCGACGTGTCGATCGACCTCGTGCGACGAACTACATCGGTCGCGTGGTGATTCGACTGAACGGACAGGACAAAATGGAATGGGCGCAACGAGTGATTCTGGCTGTCGACAATGATTCTGTTGCGAACGATGATCGTTGTTTGATGGTAGACGGGCACGAAGATGCCGTGTGTGAGAGTGATAAGACGATTTAGACATAGTTTCCCGCCATTTTAGGACAATTTCTGTTTTCAGCCCTTCCGCGGCGGGGGGAGGAGTAGGAATATTCCATATTCCGTATCTGGGCCGATCGTCATTGTATGATTCATTCTGTATTTCACACCGGATAAAAGCAGCATCTAATTTGCGCCGACTCTATTAGCTGGATCAAGGCCATGTTTGACTCTGGAACAATGACATTTTCAGCAAAAACGCGATTTGGTGAATAACCTGAGGCAGTTGCAGCACAAAGTCGTGCACGTTCGCCTGTTTTACTTCTTCGATAATTTTGGATCGTTCGATATCGACCGATTCCAATCCAAAGACAATATTTTGTTCGATGGTGCCATTGAACAGCACCGCTTCCTGACTGACCAGACCGAACTGGGAACGCAACGCTGATTGGTTGAGGTGACGAATGTCGATGTCGTTGACAAACTGTAACCATCAGCCACATCAACCTTGCAAGAAAAGACTACCTAGGGCTTGGCAAGGGGAGTTCTTGTTTCGAGCACATTTTTCGATTGAGTTGATCCTCCAATTTCGACTGTTATGCCCCCAAAATAATGAACAGCTTTTACGCTGGTCCACTGCACAATATCGAATGAGACCCACTCAAGCAACTAAACGACCAACGATCTATCCGCTGTTCACATCATAGAAGCGTTCGAGCAACGTCAGCACAGTGCTCTTGCCACTGCCTGATGGTCCAACGAGCGCGACCGTTTTGCCTCGCTCCACCGTGAGATTGAAGTCGCGCAAAATCTTGGAAAAGGACAAGCCATGTTTTCCTTTTTTTCAGTTTGATTAGCGAATAGGGATTTCCAACCGTAACATCGGACCTGGTCGGATACGAAAAGGTGACGTTTTCGAACCGAATTGAACAACGTTGTTTCGAGTCCTGAAGCTCAAAATAATATCTCGTGCAAACAAGTGAGATGTCTTGAACGAACCATGCTCATCTGAACGCACTATTGTTGTCGATTCTGTAACGTTGTCCTCATGTTGTTGTGTTTCGTGTAGCAAACGGAACATGTTTCGTCCGGAGACACGCGCTTTGACGATGTCAGGGATCATTGAGCTCCATTGACCGAGTTCGTTGCCACAGAGAGCGATTGCAAAAAATGATCTGAAACCGTTATGAGAGGGCAATATTATAGGTTTGCGCATCGAGAACAGTACTTTTTTGCCTGATATGGTGGCATATGACCTATGTACCCGTTACAGCTGGGGTTTGGCCCACAAACGCTTGATAGCCCATTTTCTAAACTTTTCGTCTCTGACGATGGGCCGCAGTCGCAGCACCTGAGCTGACTATCTGATCAAGAGCTATGCATGTGCTGCAGTGGTCTTTTGCGCTTTCACAGCGTATAACAATTCCATGCCGTAACGTGCTCATGAGACGACTCTTGGCCAGATTCAAAAATGCGCCGGTTACACGGGTTTTCGCAAACAAAAGAAAGAGATTGATTTGATCAACAACATAACGAATCCCCTCACCGCAATCAAGTATCCGACTAATCGCATCACGCCGAGTAGTACAAACATCATTGGCCACAGACGTGCGTCCCATTTCAGCTGATCACCACGCTCGGTGTACACCTGGGTTGTGAATGGACATGGGATCGACTTTTTATCCACTTCCGATTGAAGAATTGGTGAAAATGCTGCTCACGCACATCATATTAAATATAAGTTTTAAGACGTAAACTGACCGAGAATATTTTGGCATAGATGGTCGCAAATATGGGCAAGGTCATCCCGATCATGAGGTTGCCAGCAAAACCAATCAGCATGTAGGGCCATGCGGCTCGATTGTATACGACTAGTTGGCGCAATGAGAAAGGCTCGGACGTGGATTCTTTGTTGATCTGATGAAACACTTTGAAAGATTTTCAACGAATATTCACTTCTTCACAATTGCAGACTCAGTCCAATCGGGCGCCTGTATTCTCGTTCCACTCATGTCACTGCTTTTTGGTGGGGCTTCAGGTTTGCATTCATCACCGCTTGCAACATCACCAGCCTCAACCGCTGCAGCCATTTCAATTTGCTGCGCCAGCACCATCTTGTAGAACACGCTGCGTCGAGACATCAGCTCGTCGTATGAATCATGAAATGTTGCAAATCGGAATAGATACAAACAGCGAATATGCTCCTGGTTTGTTTATGTTCAGGCAGGGAAACATTCATTCACGGATGTGCTTTTAAATCCCGACATTGCCTGGTTAAGTGGAAACCTCTGATTTCACCTGTTCCACCACCCGACCGTCTCCCATGACCAGTGTGTGATCGGCGTGTCGAACTGTCGATAGTCGATGGGCGATCGTGATTGTGGTCCGACCGATCGATGCCTAATTGGTGCCTGGCAGATGTTTCAGTGTGAAATATTATTTTGTCACTAGAAACGAAACCAAGGTGCAAGCCAGAAACTGAGACAAAGCTGCTGAAGCATTCGAGACCACCTAACGATTGCCCGAACTCTGTGGACGGAGCATCATTTGAGCACAGCGGGAGTTATTGTTTTTTTTCAAAGTTGCGCTCACATTTCGCAAAGCGTCCTGCACGACCAATTCGGATTGTGTGTCCAGCGCGGACGTGGCCTCATCCAACAGCAATATCTTCGGGTTCGACACCAACGCATGCGCGATTGCGATTCGCTGCTTTTGTCCGCCCGACAGCTGCGCGCCTCGTTCGCCCACTCGCGTGCGAAGATTCTGGCGTGAAGTGTGTCAAATGATGAGATCATATACACCTTGAACAGCTAGCTATCTCATGGATTTCCAACTGTGTTTGATGTGAGATTTTGTGATATCTGTGTGGCGGCTTGAAGGTATACCAGATAATTGAATGTTCACGAAATTTTGTTTTAGCCCATTTTTTCATGAAAAGGAAACTTGGCATGGGAAATCTAGATCCAATGAAACACATCTCCGTTTGTCTCGCGGGCGCTTGAAATTACAGCGAAAGAAAAGGGTTCATGAAATAGGCTTAGTTCTTGGACTGTTTCGCTTACCAGTTATCACACACAACGTTTCATAAAACGTTTTATACCACACGTTCAACGAACAAATGTCTGAAAATAAAACACTGAAAATATTGGAGCTCAGATCCTCCTGTGTTTTCACACAGGACGGCTTCATTTTCGTTTTCCTCCTCTGACAATACTTTGTGGGCCTTGTTAAACATCACAAAGCAGCCTTTTAAAAAGTCTAGATTCCAATTCCCAAATCTAGATTGCCCATGCCTATGCCTGGTCTCCATTTCATGAAAAAATGGGGCGAAAACAAAAGCCGTCAACAATGAAATATTTATAATACACCTGTAAACGGTGTGGATCATTCTGAAGAATACACATTGTATAATCTTAGTACCTACGTCGTTTTCAGCACATTAAAAATGACTTCCAAAAATCTTGAAACAACGAATTTTTAGCCAGCAAAAACCTTTGGTAAACTCTGCACAAACTGCCACGCGTTGGCTTGCTCAAGCGCACGATTGACTTGGTCACGTGAAGCCGCTGGATTGCCAAGTAGAACGTGCCGTCCTCGACCGTGCCGTCGAACAAGATGGCTTCATGGAATGGGAAATTTTTCGGTTGCTTTCTTCTTTTCCTTTAATTGTTTTGACAAAATGAGACCAAGTTACAACAAACATGGCACCAGCGTTGGGAAACTTTCTTGGAAAACCGTCGTTTTGAAACAATTTTTTATTTGCAACCTTTTTTAAAAAAAACATGTTTTTTTGCCCTGTCCTGTTCTCACAAACAAATCCCCACACAAATTATGACAGTTTCCAAAACCCGAGTGGCTTTCTGATCTTCCATTTTCGATTTTGGACAGACATTGAGATGAAGAACATTTAGTGAGTCAACAATATTATCGAGATACAATCATAATGCCATCACGAAGTCCAAAGCTTACCGTAACCTTTATGCTGCTAATAATATTGGCGTTGGTTGTTTTTGAAGCAAATTCTGACAATACGCCAGCGACAAAATCACCGATAATGAAAAGAGCAAAACGAGAGGCCACCACAAAACCCACTACCGTCAAGTCATCGATCAGCACAAGTTCGTGATGAACATTTTAAGATCACACAAAGCCGTGTTCATTGTCTAAAGCGGGTACATACTTTCAACAAAATTTGAAGACTTTGCGCCCAGCTGTTCTGTTGCTGTAGCAGTTTTAGTTTTAATTATCTATCGATTAGGTCGCGCGCGACTCGCGCGTTAGATTAGTCCTGAGCAGAGACACCATTTTTGTGCCACTGCTGCAGCTTTATGCACACGACGCCTCTGGCGCGCGGCGCTCGCACGCGATAGTATTGCTATGTGGTCACATAATTCTTCAGGGACTGTAGGTACCATATACCGGTACACACGTGTCAAAAATGAATGCTCTCCAAGTTTCAGCAGCAACAACAACAACAGTGCCTCAAAAACCGGTCGAATCGAACATAAAATGCGCTCGTCCACCCGACAGTCCCCGTGGCATGGTTTTGATCGGGTACACAAAAGTCAACGAAAACAACCAAACCGAATCGGAGCCAAACGACGTGGCCGTGTTTTCGTGCCCGCTCGGTCACAAGGTAAAGAAGGGAGACATCAGGGACAATAATTTAGTCGTACAGAAAATGTGTAACAGTAATGGTGAGTGGGAGGACGCCGAAAACCAGAAACAAGAGCAACCTCAAAACGAAGACAACAGTCGAACGAAGAAATCAACAAACGAGAAAAAATCGGAAAATTCTGCCTCGATTGAGTGTTTGTGGATTGTGATTACTTGGTTCTCGGAAAGAGCAGCTGGAATTACTACCGTTTCTCAGGTGTGCCCTCTGAAAAAGAAGTTCCGAAGAACGATTGCGGCTACACTGGCCTTTACATCGGCATTGGTTGCCTGGCTTTCCTAATTCTACTGCTCATCGTTGGCTTGATCATATTGCTCGTCTGCTCAAAAAAGAAATCACCTGGGTTAATCAATTTGTGACTCGCTCAGCCAATTACATACAGACCATTAATCTCACCAGGTGTTCCACCCCCACCAATCAATTAATCAATGATTCAAACTATCAACAAGTGCATACTTGAGTCAAATATAAGCATAATCCTTTCAAACTGTAATCACAAAACGACCAGTAATTCAATCAATCGATGAGCATATCAAACAACCTGTGATTCACACATTTTCGTATACTCATTCAATGTGTGCTCATTACTAATTAGATGACGCAGCGCTCAGCTGGCCGCCATTCAACTCATTCATTCACATTGCAGAGACAAGGAAAAGAAAGGAAAAGAAGGCGACAAAAAGAAAGATGCCACCAAGGATGAGGGCTACTCGAGTCTGATGAAAGATGCCGAGAAAGTTAGAGAAATAAGAGGTATGATAGTTTGGGTGTGTAAACGATTCAAGAAAAGCTGCTCATTGCTGATTTCCAGAGGGCGACAAATCGAACGAAGAAAAATCAATGGCCGAATTGAGTCAAGCGATTACGGTGGGCGCGGATGACAACGAAGGCTTTGAAGAACCGAAGTCGCAGAAGTCAAAATCAGAAAAGATAAAAGAAGAGAAGAAAGAAAGCGATAAAATAAAGGAAAAGGAAAAGAAGAAGAGCAGATCAGACGACGAAGACAAATCAAGATCGAAATCGGATTCATCCGGAGGAGAGAAATCGGAGAAATCTAATTGGGAACGCGGCTAGACATATCAAATTAATTGGCCATCTGATACAAAACGTATAATATGTAATCTGACAATTTGGGCAATAATTCTATACCAATATGTGAGGGCAATCCGAAACTCTGTTATGACAAAACGAGCATTGTCCGAAAATCAATTCCCGATGCATCGAACTGGTTCATCAGCTGTTGTTGAGATTAAATTACTGCGAGAACATGCCTATTATCTCGCTTTTACCAGCTATTTTATCTTCTGTCATAATGTTCAATGGAAGGAGGCAAAGTAAATTTGAAACTGGTCGCTGGGGTGCATAACTCACGTCATAAAAAAGCTGAGCTCGGCCGACAAATTTTGATGGGCTTGACGAACTCACCACCAATGGATCAATTTGAAACCACAAACTCAAATTTTGCTTTTCTTGCCTCAAAATCGTGTGCCTAAGCTTCAACCTTTGTCAACTGCCAACCGTGGCCAGCAACATGAGCAACGAATCTGACGCGCTTGCCAGTTGTAGCTGACAGAAGAAATTTTCACCAGAATTTATCAGAAAATTTTTGTTCGGTCATTCTTATCCCTTGCTAACAGCTTTAACGATTGCGATTTACCAAGTCAGTCAGTCGAGTCGACTCTTTACTCGTCTGCTTGGGTGTGGCAGGCTTAAAAAGGCTTAGAGCCGTAGTCGTTGTGTTTGAGCTTCATTAGTGTTTTTGATGGTGATTTTCAAAATTGGTGCTGCTACGGTGTGCTGTCAAGTGTGTTTCGTGGAAACGTTTTTTGACGGCAGAAAACAATGAGAACATGAGCAAAAATACGACTGTTGTGAACAAAATTGTTGGAAGGAAAAGTAAGGCAAAGGGTCTGTAGCATCTGAGCAACTAACCCACACATATGTATGTACAAGAAGAAAAATGCCTGCTGTCGCGCGGCAAGAATCAGGATATGGTTCTCGGTATCATGCTGGTCGCATATAAAACACCTATACAAGATTGTTTACTCCCCAAAGTAAAAAGATATCAGTGGTTACGCACAGGAGCAAAAGGCGACTAAAAACATCACCGAAACAGAAGAAAAGCTTATTTGCCAAAAAATGAGCAGGATTTAGAAAGAGGCATTGCATTCCTTTCGAAAAGTAAATTAAAAAGCGATACGCCATCAAGGAACCATATTGCGGCCAATAGCGCAATGAGGCGACGACGGCAAGCTGTCACAGGTTCGATTCGTACTAGTAACGGCATAAAGAGTGGGTAAAACGATTATGCGTTGGCCGCAATATGGTTCCTTGATGGCGTATCGCTTTTTAATTCACTTTTCGAAAAGAATGCAACGCCTCTTTCTAAATCCTGCTCATTTTTTGACAAATGAGCTTTTCTTCTGTTTCGGTGATGTTTTTAGTCGCCTTTTGCTCCTGTGCGTAACCACTGATATCTTTTTACTTTGGGGAGTAAACAATCTTGTATAGGTGTTTTATATGCGACCAGCATGATACCGAGAACCATATCCTGATTCTTGCCGCGCGACAGCAGGCATTTTTCTTCTTGTATTTTTGTTTTATATCGAGTAAGCGCATCTTCTCATTCGGTGGACGGAAAATACATATGATCACACTGATAATTCGTTCACTATACAAAGGAATTCACTATGTAGAGGTTCACCTTGTGGTGGTTTTACTGTATTCATGTTACTGTTTCACACCTCAATCAAGTCAGAGCTAAAAAAGCGATGTCACCATCGGTTCCCCGACCCCAGAAACATAAACAGCTGACACATTACTGCAGATCAGATCACTATTACACTATTTATTCGCATTGATCAATACTCAGTTCCGGTTCTAGTTCCGGTTCTGGCTCCGAAAAGTTCCAAATTTAAAAACCAATGCCACCGTTGGGTCTCTCGACCCCGAAAACCTATATACCGCACGCACTGTCGTTATGATCAGGCCAGTATTGTGCGACTTATTTGCATGGATAAATACTGAGTTCCGGTTCCAGTTCCGGTTCTGGCTCCAAAGAGCTTCGGATTGAAAAGCCAATGTCACCATTAGATTTCTCGACCCCGAAAACCTATATACCGCACGAACTGTCTTTATGATCAGACCAGTATTGTGGACTTATTGCATGGCTAAATATTGAGTTCCGGTTCCAGTTCCGGTTCTGGCTCCGAAGAGCTTCGGATTGAAAAGCCAATGTCACCATTAGATTTTTCGACCCCGAAAACCTATATACCGCACGCGCTGTCTTTATGATCAAACCAGTATTGTGCGACTTATTTGCTTGATAAATACTGAGTTCCGGTTCCAGTTCCGGTTCTGGCTCCGAAGAGCTCCGGATTCAAAAACCAATGTCACCATTAGATTTTTCGTCCCCGAAAACCTATGTTCCGCACCCACTGTCTTTACGATCAGACCATTATTGTGTGACTTATTTGCATGGATAAGTACTGAGTTCCGGTTCCGGTTCAGGTTCTGGCTCCGGAGAGCTCCGGATTCAAAAACCAATGCCACCATCAGATTTCTCGTCCCCGAAAACCTATGTTCCGCACCCACTGCCTTTACGATCAGACCATTATTGTGTGACTTATTTGCATGGATAAGTACTGAGTTCCGGTTCCAGTTCCGGTTCTAGCTCCGAAAAGCACTGGATCCAAAAACCAATGTCACCACCGAGTTTCTCGACCTTCAAAACCCCCGGTACTGCGGCAGATTTCTCGTCCGATGTATCCCTGAGTTTTGAACGAACATTTTGCCGGAAAAAAAAAGAAAGAAAGAAAGAAAGAAAGAAAGAAGAAGAAGAACGTTTTTGCACTTTTTGAGAGGCGTTGGGTACCGTAACTCCACGACGCCGGTACCGATCAACGTCAAATTTTGAATGCAGATGTAGGGTGGCCAAAGGCACCTTGTGCTTAAATATTGAAACCATCGGTGCTTTGTTGTGGAATTACTGGCCAGTGAAATTTTTTTCTGCCGGCACTAACTCCGGACAACCATATGTGACATGCGCTACCGCGCATGCCCCGATAGTGCTGTTGCTCAGTTATTTCCCAGTGGGTTCGTTTCTCAAGAAAAAAATCACTGATCAAACAGATCAAAAGCGGTAACTTGCCGACAAAAACTAACTGTGCTGAAGCTCTGAGAACATTCGGAAATAAAATGGTCATTAGGTAAGATCAGGGCCGTAGCCAATTTTAATGAACCACAATCGGTTCGGCATACCACCATAAGCCAACAATGAAAGATGTGGAAATGCTAGTGAAACACCAAACACCGTGGAATAATAAAAGTTTTATTATGTAATCTCAGCTAACCTTATCAGCACGCTGTGCGGCTTTTTTTAAAAAATTTGATGGTAATTGCTGACCCGCAAATCTAATTAAATTTATTATTTTGATTCATGTATTGGCATGTTTTTTTACCCACATCAACAGACAATATTCACCCTACGTATTATGTAGGTATCTAATTAAGAAAAGACGGGAAATACATAGCATAAGAGCCAGAGCATAATCGCTGTGACACGAACAAAATGTAACCGAAAAACGACAACATCCTGGAACAAGGTTGATAAAAACAGCACAACATATTCACTAAACCACTCAGTAGTAACGTCACTATGTATATAAACATGGTATACCTATGTATGTGTATGTAGTTGCAGTGTCAATGATGTCAAAGTAGTAAATACGCGCAACGTGCCAATGAAACGATTTCAAAAATACTAGTGGACATTCGAATGACAAACACGAACGATGATCACACAACAAAATATTGTTTTGTCATGGTTTTGGCTTACGAATCCCGTTTACCACTGATGTTTTACGATGTGATGTATTAGTCATGCAGCACCATCCATTACGTTGTAGTTCTGAAACACTGTTCACTTGAGAGAGGGTTGCGCAATGAACAAGACGGACAAGGCGTCGTTACTCAATGTTTTGTCCAGCCCTCAACCCCGTTTACGCTTTGCCCCTTACGTTTCTCCCATGTGCACCGCGTCCCGGATTGTGTCCGGCAGCGAGCGACCTTTCGTTTCTGGCAGTGTCAAGGTGAGGATACCAGCTGACAACGAAATGCTACCGTACACCACGATCGGCACCCACGGCGATATCACGTCGCCCTGTGAAGAAAGATTAGTTGACTGAATTGTAAAAATATTCTGGACAACAAAAACAGATAGGAAACGCAACCTCTGGCAGTAACGTACCAGAATTCGAACTAGCGGCGCGCTGAGCGATCCGACCCGAGCGCACACTGAACTGAAACCGGTTCCCGACTGACGCACGACCGTTGGGAACAGCTCGGCGGCGTAAACGTAGACGATGACGAAACTGGCACTGATGAACATCTTGCCAATCAATGCCATTGTCATCACAATTGTGGCTGCAATTGAGTGCGAGAATGCAAAAATGTCTGCACGAATAACATGAGCTTCGCTCTAAACTCACCGTTTTCCAACAACCCCGCCAGAATGCAACCCACGCCGGCGATGACGTATGTGAGAATCAACGCTGCTTTGCGTCCCAAACGGTTGACGAACCACGGACCGATCAAGTACGCCGGAACCTGCACATTAGCACATCTTCTTAAGCAACACTCACAATTTCCATGTCAAAATACATTCCCACAAAGTTACCTCAATCAAACACATGAGCGTAAAAGACAGAAACGGATCACTGGGTAAATCGGCAGTGTTCTGCGACAAACCGTAATATGCCATCGAAGCCGAAAACCTGAATTACTGAGCAAGATGGAAAAAGCCGATATTGATTGGGTAGATTTGGCTACGGTGGCAGACAATGCTCACCACAAATAAAAGTTGACGAGTGTGTTCTTAGCTGTTCGCCAGTGCTTGAACATGTCGAACATGGTTTCACGATGGTGGCGCTCGCCGCTCGATTCAGCCATCACCTCAGGGATGCCATTACTCATGACGTCCGTGTTTGGCTCATCATAAGCCTGAAACACGACGCAATCAAGTTCAAAATATGCCGCATGTCCAATTTGAATTTTGAGCACTGGTTTTATCGAACCAAGAGATTTTCGATATCCTTGTCGCTTGGCCGTGCGCCATTCAATGCCGCAGCCTCTTTGATATACTCCAATGCTTGCTTGTGCCGACGCTGACTGATCAGCCAGCGAATCGATTCAGGAAACACCCTACAATTATGCATTGGGCAGTTGGGTCCTTTTTTGTTGAATGCATGCTTACATGCAATGGTAAAAAGGCCCAAGTGACAAATTCGTGACAGACCAGAAAACCGGTAGCAGCAACAGCACAGGCAGACTAGCGAACACTTGAATCCAGAAACGATCGCGAAACACCCAGGCCCAGCCGACTAGCCAGAGTTGCCCACCCGTCCAAGCCAAAGTGGGCAAAATGGCCATCCACGTGCGTTCCGGGCCACCGCTCGACTCCATAACTGAAAAATGGAGATGATTAGATGGCACATTGAGGGAGTTTCGGATTCGCGTACCGGCGGGCCTCGCATCCGCGGTTGGTCAGCAGGCGCGTGCAAAAAGGTGTAAAAAGGGCCCGTTTCGGGTTCGCTGGGCGCAACCACAGGGGCGAGCGCGATTTCGCGTGCGTATGTAGATCATTCGATCTCAGTAGACGAGCGTACTCGAAGGTAATTATGCAGCTATAAGCAGACTAGGAAGCGGAAGGTATCAGTTCGCAAAATAGAGGCAATCGGCACTGCATCCGTTGTTAACATCAAAGTACAAAAGTTACTGAGACCCAGTACAAAATCATCAGTTGACTATCAAAATCACTAGCTTGCTTCATCTGTACAAAGCAGGAGCCAGGAACAGGGCATGGGAGAATAAGTTGCCATCGGTGGTATTCGAAATGGTAACTACCGAGCAAACGTTTCGAAAGACAAAACACAAAGACAGGAAGCTTTTCCAGTTTTTGTTTTTTCAGATTATGAGTTTGCTCGGTAGTGGTGCAAGTCGATCGGTGTGATTGGGCTCGAATTGTATTGTCGCGCCAAAATGTACGATGATCAAGGGCACGTCAGTTGTTTTGTGTCGGATATCAGTTATCGGAACGAAAACCTGTTTCCAACTACTTTCATGTCACTTCCTAGACACTTGACGTGACAATACAATTCCTGCGCTTATGCTGATGGCGCGAGGCGGTTTATGAAGGCGTAAGGAATTTGAGCCCGACACTTTGTGGTGGTTGAGCTGCACTCACACACGATCAGTGGTGGTGTGTAGAGAGCGAATGTGATCGCGCCCAGGGCCAGCACGCCGGCAGCGTACCACCAGAACGAATTGATGAACACAACGACGATCGTGCAGAGAATACTGCCCGCCGTTGCCGCCATCAACACCGGGCGACGACCGTAGCTAGAACCAAACCGAATCATGAATTGCACCCCGCCCCCTACGACCCCTACGACTCCTGACGCACCTGACACAACATATACAACAACGCGGTACCTGGGCATTAATATAAATCCAGACTTACAGTACACAATCATCAATATCATATACACAATATTGATATTGCTGCAGGCAAGCAGATTGCGGCGTGCAAAAAGCGGGCCCTATTCACGTTCACGGTATGCATGTATGTAGCTCGAGGTTTCGCAGACGCCGCCATTGTATGTGACACTGAATGTTTTGGGACAATTGTTGCAACCAAAAGCAAAGCATGCAGTATGCGTAACAAAGACCCGAGTCAAAAATTATCATTACATGTTCTACAGCACTTTGTGATGTCAGAAGCCCAGCTTCAATTGTGTAGGGCAGTACACACGTGCGAGTTGCATAGTACTGGTGCGCTTGCCCAAGGTTACTGGCTCTGTGTCATTGGAGTCATGGTAACCCTGTTGACAAAGCTCCAACAGGCACGTGTATTTACCGTACATCTACAGTAACCTGCCTGATCCACATTCGATCGCCAGATTGACTGAATTAAAGTAAAGCACAGCAAATCACGTACCGATCAGCCAATGGGCCATTCACGGCGTTCGCGAGCAGCACTCCAACATTCATCAGTGACCAGACGAGTTGCTTGCGCCACGATGCATCGCAGCCGAGATCGTTCTGTGTGTGAACACATGGATTGATTTATGAGGTTTCGACTACCTAACTTATTGAAGATGGACACAAAAATGGGTCATTCGTAATGGTTTGACCGACCTCCGCAGCGAATGAGCCACGAATGAGCGGTTGATCGTCTGTCATGATCGTGCCTTTATATAGACATCCAGTTGCATTCACACATGAATGATCGACGGCGCTTGATCCGCATTCCTCAACAGATGGAGCACTGAGAGTGCTATCCTACCTGTATCGCATGTCACTATTCGGATGTGAGAGTGCCAGGCCGCCGAACCGACTTGTGTTGATGCCGTCGATGGATGGAACACGACAACTGAAACATTATTGTCATTTGTGTTCTACAGTATGTACGTCTTTTTGCCAAGTGAGACCACGGTCATTGGTCTTTTGGATTTGATATGATAATAATATGGCACGAGCAAAAAAGCTGGTCACTGAGTACCACAGAATTAACGCGTGATTCCACACTGACGCGAAGTTGGCATGAGGAGAGAATAACTATACTGTTAACCAATTTTATATGTTCTGCACTACGCTAGCCAACATTTACCAAAGTCGACTTTGGTTAGCCGCATAATACAACGCAGCTGTAAGTCTGACCATCGATGATGACTCTGTAAGTAGTATGCGCATTTTACACTGGAATTCAAATAGATGTTGTGGACCGAAAAGTACATGGACCGAAAAGTACCTGGACCGAAAAGTACATGGACCGAAAAGTACCTGGACCGAAAAGTACCTGGACCGAAAAGTACCTGGACCGAAAGGTACATGGACCGAAAGGTACGTGGACCGAAAAGTACCTGGACCGAAAGGAACCTGGACCGAAAAGTACCTGGACCGAAAGGTACTTGGACCGTAAAGTGAGTGGACCGAAAAGCACCTGGACCGAAAGGTTACATGGACCGAAAAGTCCTGTGGACCGAAAAGTACGCTGGACCGAAAAGATACGGAATCGGCAAAATCATTACATGTTCTACAGCACTTTGTGATGTCAGAAGCCCAGCTTCAATTGTGTAGGGCAGTACACACGTGCGAGTTGCATAGTACCAGGTTCTTGAGTCTGGTAACGTTGACAAAGCTCCAACAGGCACGTGTATTTACCGTACATCTACAGTAACCTGCCTGATCCACATTCGATCGCCAGATTGACTGAATTAAAGTAAAGCACAGCAAATCACGTACCGATCAGCCAATGGGCCATTCACGGCGTTCGCGAGCAGCACTCCAACATTCATCAGTGACCAGACGAGTTGCTTGCGCCACGATGCATCGCAGCCGAGATCGTTCTGTGTGTGAACACATGGATTGATTTATGAGGTTTCGACTACCTAACTTCAAGATGGACACAAAATGGGTCATTCGTAATGGTTTGACCGACCTCCGCAGCGAATGAGCCACGAATGAGCGGTTGATCGTCTGTCATGATCGTGCCATATAGACATCCAGTTGCATTCACACATGAGTGATCGACGGCGCGATCCGCATCCCAACAGATGGAGCACTGAGAGGATCCTAAGTATCGAGTCACATTGGGATGTGAGAGTACCAGGCCGCCGAACCGACTTGTGTTGATGCCGTCGATGGACGGAACACGACAACTGAAACATTATTGTCATTTGTGTTCTACTGTGAATCCCGTTGTGTTAGATTACCGTAAAAACCTAAATAGAAGGGGGCTCTATTAACTCACTGACCACATTTTGGGGGGCTGTATTCCGGGGGGCCTCTATTAATTCACTGACCCGAACCTGAAAAATTGTTCAAAGAAATACGCCAAAAACCCCTAAAAACGGGTTTGAAAGGATGTTTTTTTCGCTTGTAATCGCATTTATTCGTGTCTATTCGTCAATAGGAGGCGTATTATGTGCTCTGAACAAACAACAAACGTGCATAAATGCACCTGTACACCACTATCAAGCCTTAATACACTACAGTATAGGGGATGTTACTTAGGGGGGGCTCTATTCCGGGGGGCTCTATTAATTCACTGACCCCTTTTTGGGGGGGCTGTATTACGGGGGGCTCTATTCCGGGGGGGGCTGTATTTAGGTTTTTACGGTAGCCTCAAAAACTTGTGCGAAATGCAACAAGGAAAAATTCTCATGGATCCACACATATTCAAGCCACCACCGACCGTTCGCCAGTGGAGAACATAGTCCATGATGGGGATAGAATGAGCGCGCCCTCGAGGAATTGCGGAAGGACGACGAACATGGCCAACAGCAGTTGGAACTTGCCGAATCGGCCAATCACCGACAGGATCTCGTCCTCTGCGTCGCAACTGTCGACGTCGCAGTCGGACAACGGAGATTTACGCTCATCGGCAACCTGAAAATAAAGTAAATGTTTTGACGGCGTTTCCTTGCCCGTTCCGGGCCTGTTCCACCCACGCGTGGTGCACCAGGTCATCGTCAGTCGATAAGATGTAATTCGTATGTGTACATTGTAGCCTCGAAATTTTGGCGATCGAAGTGACTGCCTTCAAACGCTCTGAGGTAAAACTGCACAAATATTACAAAACCCAATATAAAACCTCGTCAATCAGCTGCGTTTTGCAAACGAAGTCCTCCGGAACCAGCGGAGGTTTCTCGGTTTTTACCGTCATTTTTCTCACGAATAGTCGGTTAAATTTCGAACGGAATGATTCTGAAAAGTAAAACTGTTATCAGCTGCGCACGCCAAATTTTCAGTTTTTTTTGCAAAGTCTGGAATTTGGTGCGTCTAACAAATTTTCAAGATAAGCCAGCACATTGTGGCTATGCAGATGAAACGATCCAGCAAATTTTTTCCTGAAAAAATACACACAGATAAGCTTGAAAACCCCTGCCTTAACCAAAAGTTAAAAGAATGAAATCGGCCACTGCAAAAAGAGAAAGACATGTAATCTAATCAAATTCTTTCGGCAGCTTGAGAAGTGAACTTATCCTTTCATAAATTCAATTTGGCCGACAGGCAGAAAGAAGCAATGATCACATCACCCCACCTGCGTCATCATTTAAGCATCACGCCATTTGAAAATCTTGTGCTGGAACAAGAACTGAGCTGGACATGTAACCATATACATAGGCTTGCGCAGATGTGTCGGGTGTTGATGAAGCTGGCTTGTTCTGTTTTTATCACCTCTTCTGGACATGGATCTATCTGGACATGACATGGCTAGATCAAAAAGCTGACTGTGTGGGTGCGTGGCGTGCCCGCAAGCCAAACCGTGTGTTCTTTTAGCCCGCTAGCGTTTCAAAATGAACCAGATTTGCATTGCATACTGAAGACAGAAAAACACGAGCAGCAGTACGATTCAGTATTCTGTGCTTGCTGATGCTCACGATTGAATGAGATACGACGCTACAAGCTACATACAGCAGGGTGTGTCAGAATGTGTATGTACCTCACCTTGTCTGTGCTGTTGGAAAATAAATTGCGACAGCCATAAACTGGGTGGCTTGGCACTCAATCAACACAGCGCGTTGCAAATATACAGTATAGCTCGAGCTCGGAACAACAACTTGTCACGGTTTGAATGGAACCCTGGCAAATTTTGGGTGTCTTTGTCCTTACGTACATAGCCGATTCACTTTTTCTCGCAGTGGATTCTGACATTAACAATTTGCAGATTTGGTACGGTGTATCGTATGGAATTCTTAGAGTTCGAAATGGTTACCTTTCTCAATTACGAACAGCTTGCTGCTGGATTGGTTTGGCTGGGAAACATCAAGAGTCCATGTCTGATTTAGGACATAATAGCGCCGAATGCGGATTGTTTCAAATACTTAGACGTTATTCGCTCTTGCACAAATCGACATAGTGACATTGCGCAATGCGTCAAAAAACCATCTCTATAATTTGCGTTTGTGATGTTCCAGAATATTATTGAATGGCATAAACAAACAAAGTGCTGGTGAGCCATCCATCCTTACAGGCTTTTCGACTCAACGAAATGAGAACGCTAACGTTGAAAATAAGACATGTATAGTTATGTGAGTCGCTCCATCATACTTTGAATGACGCATCACACTGTAGGTACAAGGAACGGACAGCTCAGTGGTCCCACCAAGCCAAGAATGCAGCCAGCACCCAGACTTGGCGAAAATAGCAGACTACTTTTCAGCGTCATCAGCTCTGTTTTTAGCTTACATACGCTGTGCAGCCGAACTGGAAAAGCGCAAATTGAGTCTATTCAAAATAAAGCGAAGCGCGATTTCGCAATGCACCTACACTGCATAGTCTAACCGACCCAGAGCTCTTGAAATTTTATCCGCGAAACACCTACGCATTCGTCCGGATAAAAAACGGCAACAAATAAAGTGTACAGAATAATATGCAACATGAAAGCGGCAGAATACCCGTGCTTTGTCACGTGCGGCAAAGACTATGTTTGCATTCAAGTGTGTTCAAATTCCAAATGCAAAACTGTGTGTGCGAGTATCCATAAAATTGAATAATGTTTGTTTTTGATGACGATTATAAGCGGTGCGACCTTCGCAAGGTGCATTTTGAGCAGCAAAGTGTCTAAAAACCAGTCTGCTGACAAGAGCGCCAGACATACTGGTGTGTTAAATTGGTTTCGATTTCAAAAATATTTCCGTTTTATATCATTGGCAATTTCACACCAAAGTGAAACACAAGCAGTGGTCTCTACTTGTTGGGAATCACAATTTTACTTGGAAGTACACCGGCTATGTAAGTACCCTTTTAATCGATTCGAAAGAAACTTTCGCAGGCAACAGCGGCTACCGCGCACGACAAGAAGAATTATTCTTGTTTGATCCTTGTGGATGCAAACTCGAAACTGTGAAAGAGTGCCTTAGTCAGGCTTCAGGTATATGTACAGTATTATATTGTGGTGATATATGTAGTACACATGGTCTCAGAAAGGTGCGAAATGGCACCAAGCACAATAGATGTTATTGTAGATAATGCAAGTGCGTGAAAGTTCATTTGTTGTCATGGGAATGCGAGCATATGCCAGGAAATAGGCTCACAAGGGTCCCATTCCCGGGGTTTTATATGCTTAAACGTTTTGGCTCGAATTGTTGGGATCTGCAAACCCACCTGTGTGTATATCCGCGCAAATGATTAAAGAGGGACCGAATAACCCTAGCCCATACTTAACATGTCTCTAGCTGATACAGATGTTGTTAGCCTTGTTTCTTGTTGTTCCCGGGCTTTTAAACTACACAACACTTGATTGCGTTTAATGTATTGGAAAGCTTTTTGGCTGGATTCAAGATCAGAATGGGTACGCATAATACACGGTTTTGTTACTGTGATGCGAGAGAGCGGCCAACGAACCTAAGGTATACATGTGCAATTCTTTGAGCAGTAGCTGATGCGAGACGAGTGTCGTGTTTTTGACATTATGCTTGGTTCAGCTTCACGCATCCGATCACGCACGATCCAATCCTTGTCCAATGCAAGTGGCGAAAGCACTTCATTTACTGACGACGACATTTTCGTTCGTCATATCTGAGGAGTACTGAAACCTGTTTCATGTGCCGCGATGTGTATCAAGCAAATTAGTCGGCAATGACATATGAAAACCGCGCACTGTCTTGCAGACGGCTCGGACATGTTGTCTTGCGCCTAATCACATTCTTTGTTCTGTACCTGGCTTGGCACTTCGCTATTCCCATGGTAACCGACATTATGCCGCCATCCTTGCAAAAGTACATTAGATAAGAGTGCTGTAATTACAATGCTTATTGGATTACGTCATCGAGTGATTACGGTAATGCTACTGCAAAGCCAACTCAAGCTTGAAAATTGAGCTGCAACTGTTGTAATAATTTACCACTGGGACACACCCGTATGTGTTTTGAGATGTTCAAAGATTGGCACGTTTGTACTGTGTACGCTTTTATTCCAGAGTTGTGTGATGCAGCACCGTGGGGATGTTGAACAGAACACACTTATTGTATGTGCACATGAGAGACCAACAAACGTGCGCAGGATCTCGTGCATCTGAGCGCATGATGTATTCAAAGCCACACTCCACAAAAAAAACAAAATCAATCCTGAGACGCTCACGAAACGCTGTGTATCTTAGGCCTGTTTCCAGTGATGCGTCAAGTCAAGCGTCACGCGTCACGGGAGTTTTCAGGGGGGTGAAAAACGCGCGTTATGGCCGCCGCTGCGTCACAGTCAAATAAAGTGGTGCTGTGAATTACTTTTCTACGAAAACGAGCTGTTTTTCACTGTTTGACAGCATAAATTTTCTATCACGAACGTTTGCGTACGGTTAAAATGACAGCCCATATCTGAGGAACATTTTTTCATCTGTTCAGGTAACGTACCATGCGCATCCAGTTCAACGGGAGCACTTGTAGAACCCAAATGACGCTTTAATTCTCAACATATATATGATTTCTTCACAGTTAGTTGACCTATTTAATCATGCGAATGCCGCATGGCGGTGACGCAGGACTTGTAAATTTTTACAATTCAATTGCGGTGCCGCAAATGACGCGCGTCACGGCTGCCGCCGCTACGTCACTGTATTCATTGCTGTGGTAGCGAGCGTCACAACTCGGTGACGCGTGATGCGAATAGTGACGCACCACTGGAAACAGGCCTTAAACCGACTAAAGCTACAAATCGTAACATGCATGTTTTCCTACATAATATGCGTACAGCTATTCAATCATACCCTTGTACAGTGCAACTACGGTCTTCTAGATCCTGAAAAGTTATCAGCGACGTGAGTTTCTTTTTAGAACTAGGTACCAGAATGATGCCGATCGGGCTACAAAAGCATATCGAATGGTCATGATGTGGAAATTTCGTGGTATACACGCAGACGCAGCATATTCAGTGATAATTGCACCGCCACAAGGCAAACCCACACCTTTGCTATATTCATGAAGTTCTTCGTTTGAAGTGTCCACCTTGACAATGTGTTAACTTGAAGGCAAATTGCGATCGAATTTGACGACAGACGGCACGATCATCAATTGGAGGATGTGACCAAAGCCAAGGGCTTCTTCTCGGTATGAGCATCTTGTGCACAAACAACATGGTCAAGCATGAAGGCGCCGCATCACGCACACAGTCCGGCGGCTGCACATCGTTGTTTTAGCACATGCAGTTTGAGAGCCGAACACATACATGGTTGCTCCCAGCCACAGACAAAGTCGAAACTGCCTCCAAAAATTACGAAGTGCAGACGATAGGGTGATTGAGTTCATTGGCACTGGCACACTTGGCATTTACTGGTGTTCTCTATGACGATGACGGTGATCTGGTTGCACGGGCGTGCACAAATTGAACAGAAAAGTAGACAAACACGGATTTGGTGAACTCAAAATCGTGTTGTCCATCGCAGTACATGGTTGGCGTGCACGTTGTCTGGAGTCGGCCTGAATGCGTGACTGACAACAACAACGCCCAATTGCCAACTGATGTCAGGATCAGGTTTCCCACCGGCAGTAAATTGAAGACGATCATGAAACAGGATCTGGGCGGAATGGACGGTTTCATATTCGTGGTTAGTGGCGATGTGCTACATACACACAGGGCGTGATGAGCTGGGTAAACGTGTTAAGTTGCAGGGTATCAAGGGGTTTTCATATTTTCGAAATCAAAATTCTTTTTTTGCCCGCAGTGCCACAAGATGGATGGCCCTGGTCAGGTGTGCATAACAGTGATTGAAGCTTGGTGATCGGATCTGATCCGTGGAAGTCACATGTCGTGTCAGATTTGAAAATGAGGAAGCTTCGAGATCAAAGAATGGAGGGATGCGGAAGATTGGAAAGCCAAAAATCACATGATCAATACAGATCCGATCGCTTACCCACCACCAAATTTTGTATCTATCATCCCTTGGCCATTACTCTCTCGCAGCTCGCAGTGCCGTGCTGGAAGGCCGCGAACCGGCGTGCCTGATTATGAACGGACGGATGAACGGAAAGGCTGGCAGTCTAGCGCCGTTATTCTGTCCGGTGCTGATGAGTGCAACGCAACGGGACCAGGTCCGCATCTCTGGTGGTCGACGCTTCATGACTTTTCTTGATCGGTGCAGGGTTCTGCTCATCATGTTTCGATGTTAGTGTTGACCTGCCGCTGGCGTCAGAGCGAAATGGGGCGCAACGACCTCACAAAATCATGCGTCTTATCCTATCGATCATCAAGTTTGATATCAAACCAAATCAACGTTGTTATAATGTCACGTCATCATCAGAACCCATACTTATGAAGGATTAGGTACCAACTTTAGAACTAACCACGAAAATGCAAGAATACGCAGCAATAATAATGTCGATAGTGTCACGATCAAACGACCCGTCTCAGACACACTGCACGCGTTGGCCCGTCTTCACGCGTGGTCGTGCTCGCAAAATCTGAATGATTCAATCGATGACTACGAACAACTACGAGAAAGTTACGGCCCTGTAAAATGCACCCAGAGTTTCCAGATGGTTGACAGAGGATTTTGCGTGTAAGATTTTCGGGTTCCGTAGACACCCGGTTAATATATGATTTGATTCGTTCCGATTACAGGTCTACCGAAGTGGCTGATGTGTCGCATAGTGACCCAGATGGCTCTATTGCGCCACAATTATAGCTTCAAGCCTAAAATCGCGTGTCAGGTTGTTTCAGCAGCGTGGGCCCTGCAACGCGCTGACGATGTGCAGACCAATGGTCATGAGTATCTATGGATGACACGGTTGAATGCACGGTTCGGCATCCCGGACTGTTTGGTGCACGGCGATGTGCACGGTGGCAATGTGATGTTTCAATTGGATGCACAAGGACAGCCAACTGGTGACATCAGTGCGTTTGTTGACTGGCAGGTGTGGGTGATTTGTGATTCAAGGGAACTTGCCTTGCACTGGGAATTTTTGTGTGTCGACCGGTTTGGTTCGGACGCGCAGTGTTGAATCAGGTTATCGTCAGTACGAATGCACCAGGGGAGACATTCTTTCATGTGGTATACGAAGCAAGGGATATCCGCGCTCAATGTATGTACAATGGCATGAATATGAACGTTATTCCTACACAGCATTCCCACCGCGGCAACCCGATGCTGGACGTGTGTATGTTGCTGTTGATGACCGACACGGAGCGATCGCAGGTTGCGTCATTGATATCGACCTACTGCACACTGTTCGTTGATCAACTGCACCTTGACGGTGAATTCATATGTGTGACACGTTATTGGCGGAGTTCGGTTCGGCTTTGATGGTCCTCAAACGACGGTCGGTTCCAATCAGCAGCGTCCTGTAACAACGTGAACCACCCAAACGACCCTGATAGCAATTGGTATCCTTTCTAGGGGACAAAACGCTGATGATTTCCGAGCAGCAATTGTTGGATCTGTTCTGGCCGACGTACGCGTTCATTGTGAAATGCTGGATGCCGATTGGCTGTAGTTCGACGGTCAAGACTGAATCCGGTCGGATTATTTTTATGCTTTTATTCTCATTTATGTGCTAGAAACACCACACTTTTAAATGGATAATAAACGTTTAAAACACAGACCACATCACGATCCCCAAATCCGATCAGTTGATCAAAGCTGTGTCCAGCCAGACTCGTGTTGAATGCGTTGGGCGATCTGTTCTGGTTGCTCGATCATCCAAAACATGGACTAATCATCAAGGAAATTATTGAAAAAAAACAAACCGTGAGAGAACTCATTTTGGGGTGCGTTTCGAAAGTTTTTGGGTATGAGGGTTGTCATGGGATAGTCATTGTTGGTATAAACTATGTTTCCTTCACTTCCACTTATAGTATTTTTGCCTGAGTTTTTGGCTGAGTCTATTGGATCGCTTGAGTTTTAACCGGTGGATATTTGGATGCTACAAAATCATTTTGTCCAAATCCCGAAACGCACACAGTTGGGTTTGGAAATGATTGAAGTTCTTTTATCTGAAATACAAACGTTTTTTATTCAGTTGGGGAATGCCATACCAAATGAATAATTACAAGCAAGAGAGCAAGAACTCAGATTTTAGAATGATCTGAAATGATATGTTATGGGGCGGTTATGTACAGAGAGCTTCTTGGGCGATAGAAAACTTCTAGCTCATTCTGATATAGTCGATGCAAGTCGTATTTTGTATTGCTATAGTCGTCGACGTAGCCCTGAATGACAGCAAGAAATGTACCGAGCAGTCGTCGACCACGATCATCAATGACTCGCATCGACAACATTAGTATAAGCTCAGAAAACAGTTCAACAACCTGGAGTACAGTAGCTAATGAAAGCCGTTGAACTCAATATGCAGAGAAAGCGTTAAAATTAACCCGGAATCAACACAGCAATGATCATGCAAGAAAGAAACCTTAACTTGTGTGATTACACTACATGTCGAGAACGAACAAATGTGACCGCAATTCAGACGTATAGCGTGCACAGGAAACATACAATTGACAGTATTTGTTCTCAGCCCTATTGCCTGATCCGTAAAGCGCTTGCTGCTCATGGCAAAGGCGCAGTCACGTCACGTCGCCACACACGCACACACTTCATGCGCTTCATGGATCATGCATGATGCGTTTTTGAACAAATTCCATACTGTATCAGTATGTACATAGGTACACGAGGTTACACATCAACAGCCATGACAGTGATGCTGTGTTGTCGTGTCAATCGTTTGTGCGCCGATGCTCGCGACAGCAGTTGATGTCGATTTATGTTGCTGCTTTTGTTGTCGTCGTCGGACGCATGCGTCGTCGAACCATTCTCGAGCGACGGTTTCTGGCTCGGCTGCTCGTCCGCCTGATTGTGCACCTGCAATGATTAAAATTGGGTTGGTTGCTTGATCATGTGACGATGTTCTGGTGCACCAGCCGGCTGTGAAAACTGGTTGAAACAGGTACATATATGTATGTTGGTAGAAAGTACACTGATGCACAACATGCTACTGATGATCGGATATACACAATGATACGACAAGCCATGAAGGTACAGTAACCAGGCTCTATTCCCCAACCTCGAATATCGGCTCGTCGAGACTGAAGTTGATGGTTTTCTGTCTTCTCTCCAGACACGTCTGCTGTCGTCGTGAAGCCAACAGTGAATCGCTGCTGGGGGGACGTCCGAGACCTGGAATGGCGCTTGAGAGGCTCACGTCACGCATACGTGCAGCTTAGTGTACCAAAATTTGGAGTACGACCTCTGGAACGCTTAATTCAAGAAACACCAACCAAAACTGGCTACCGATCCACCGGCAACAAATCTGGTCGGACTGTTGTTATCAGCTTGGTCCGGCGGACGATAGACGACAACCGTGCGACCTTGTTTCGAATCGCGATCTCTGCAATCAGACGAATCTGTGGCCTACTCTTTTAGTTCTGATGGTCATTCATAACGGTTCCGTCCTTCGGTACACCCACAAAACCCATTATCATTCAAGGAAGTCTGAACTGCATAAGTTTTGAATCAGAGCAAACGAGTTCAACTGTATTTCTGGAAATGCCATCCTTTTATGCAAACACTCACCTGTGCGTCACACATCTGGACATGGTGCGGAACTCTTTCATTCGAAATATACACAACGGTTGGATAACGGCATGCAGCGCAATGAGCACCTGTGAAGGACCAAAATGCAGATGGACTACTCGATGAAAAGGTTGAAGTAACATATACCTATGTGTGCACGCTTTGCATTATTGCTGATGTCCAGAACCAGGATTTATTTCTTCTGAACATACTGACCTATGCAAAATTGTAGCCACATAGGTGGGCATGTGGTTCAGCCATTGCCTAACCCGACATGCTCCAATTTTTACAGATGGATCGATACAACAGTACCGTCATATATGTACATTACCTGTACGCTCCATCTGAGCAAGACGGACACGTCGGACATGAATATACGATTGAAGAACACAATGGACACCCATTGAATGGTTTGAATGATAGAGTACGGTAGCAGGAATAGAATGTTCACCAGGATTACGGTACCGATCACCAACACGTATTTGTAGCGCGCGTAGTAGAATGACGTCATCGTTGCATGACGTTGCTGCAATGTTGCTGCCGGAATCAAACACGGTGACCGCGCCAGTCCACCCACACCGAATGGTATCAGATTTGATTTGTCCACATTCAAACTCTGATCCAATACAGGATACCGCACCAATCGATCGACTTACCCTCATTTGAGCCCCACTGTCCGTTTTCCGTATGCTCGCCGAAGGCGCTGATATGGTGCTGAACTTTTCTCGCACGTGAGCCGCACAGTTGGTGGTCATGCATTTGCGAACCTTGGAGAAGTGTTGACTGAATACATATTCATTTAAAAAGTCATACATGACCGTCAGACTCTTCTGCTTGTTCCAAGTTCGACATATTGGAAAACTACTCACGTTCTGAATTTTCACTTTGCTGCTGACCCTGCGCTCCAACTGACCATCGGCGACCGAGTTGATACCCGAACAGAACATGGGCTCTTGACTGCGCGGTGAACCCTGCGTGGGAAAGAGAACTTACATTCTCTTTGTAGGTACTTGACTTTACAGTTTGCTCATTCACCACATCAGACTCGGTTTTCTCACTTTAAACCTACGCTAAACGACTTGGTACAAAAATAGGACATAAGTGCCAATGGTACATGTATTTTATATGTAAGTCTTCAATTGTTGGTATAGTCAGTTTCTAATTTCGCTGCCTCATGCATTTTTACAGACGCAGGGAAACTTCCGTTCGAAGTCGAGGCAGGCAACAAGCCACGCAGCTGGCTCAAGTGTTTCAAATACACACAAGCAGTGCGTGTCAGCTGCGTGGTTTGTTGCCTGCCTCGACTTCGAACGGGAGTTTCCCTGCGTCTGGAAAATGTATGAGGCCACGAAATTAGAAATTTACTATACTTTTTTCAGTCGCTTAGTTGATCGCTTCGCGCTCTTGGTCTAGTTTGGGTAGCAAGCTATGAAGATATGTAAAATAGTGTTGTTGTGAATGCAAATAATCAATCTTTGGATCTACAAATACGTACATACACCAACCTCCTTCCCAACATGTACCTGAAATCGGCTGACTTTGCGCATCTGCGGCCCAGTGAACGCTTCGCCGGTGTGATACCGAGTGATGGTCTTGTAGATTCGGTAGTAGCTGACAATGACGGCCACAAAGCACGCGTAACATAACATGGTCACGCACGCTGAATAGATCAACTGCACGTGCATGTGATGACGTGCTGTACGTGGTGCACTGCCGCTGCTACTGCTGTCAGCAGATGTTTCATGAAATCTGGCCAAATCGTCGGATGTGTCTGAAACGAGTGGGTTGAGATACACGATCAACGAGTTTGAGGTTTGCTGGTTGAACATCGTAGCCAGCACACTAGACGATGCGATTCAACAGTTTCTGTGCGCTTGCGTGAAACGTCAAGAAATCACAGCCGTTGTGCATGTGCTTCTATACTGGTAGCCACTGGACACCACTAGCCGTGCCATCATGTTCACGTTGAGAAGTCTGGCATTCACTTCACAAGGCCAGCACGACGAGATACGGCAGACGAAGGCACGATACGAGAATGCAACAATACGCCTGACCATGGGAAAACACGTTGTCAGATAGAAACACGTTAGCACAAAGACACCGCACTGGCACAGAGCACACCACGTAATACAAAAACGATGAAGCTCTAGAAAGGCTGTGGCGATCAGCTGAATTGCTGATATGGACACTGACCGTCGTTGTTCTGTGAGTGCTTGCGTCGATGGGACAACAATCGTGACAATAAACTTGTCAGATTGCCACGGTCTGAATACGATTCCGTATTGGCTTGATAGTCGGGTTGCGTAAAAATAAACTGAGCACTGCATCAGGGGTAAACGCGAAGAAGAGACAATTTCAGATTGAAACTGGATCATCAGTATTCGTACTGGCAATGCGAGTTAGCCAAAGATCCGAGTAGGGTTCAGTTGTGTTCCGACTCAGACCTGATGAAATGCCACCAACCGACAGTAACCCCTGGCACGGTCGCAGTGCCATTCACATTCGTCAGGTCCAACACGTGCTGCCAGTTGGCCACCGTCGACCATTTGTGTGCGAACGTGACCAGGATCACTATGGTGACCACGCTGAACCACATTATGGCCAGAATGCCCCACAGCAGTTTGCCTGAAGGAGCAAGGGGATGAGGGGTGAAAAAAATTGGGCAAACGGGCGGCACAGCGTCGACACATAACAAACCTCTTTGTGACACGAATGTCTCATGAATAAAAGGTCGGGTCCAACTGATAAGCATACAGAGTAGACTCTTCGATATGAAAGGGGTTAGTGGCTAACCAGCCGACAAATATCGATGTTTGAGTGGATGTTTGATGACGACGTATTCGTTGATTGTGAACACGAACAGATTGCAGATGCACAGCAGATTGCATGCCCGGATCACTGTCCACACGACGCGATTGATCTGCAGAATGGAATCAGATTTTGATCATCACACTGTGCACGATCCAGGCCAAAATTTAGCAAAGCCGGCACTGTTACTATGTACATTATCAAAACATATTTTCCCATGGTTAGCTTACGGATCTGTCAGATTATTCAGGGATCCTCTGAAAGGACCTATCAGATGGACCGTTACCAGAACAGATAACATACACAACACTAATCTTTAATTATACCTGCATGATAACCAGCCGTTGCTCCATTGTGTATGAGAATCCCAGGTACGGTAGTGTCCAGAGCACAATGCACACACTGCGAATCAGGTCCATGACGCAACTCTGTGAGGATGGAAAGAATGTTTGAATCAACGGTCAGTCTAATGACCAGCGAATTTACAGCAAACGGCATTGCGGGATAGACAGGAAACACACAGAGTTCTGAAACTCACATGGGCAATGTTCCGTGATAAGACAGGAGGTTTTAGCTACCCTGCATTCGCCCACCCGCATACATGTACCTGCAGTACAATCACATAGAAGGCGTTTCGTAGTGCCCGCTTGTGGTTGATGATGAGCACGGCCAGCACAAACAGGTTCAGCGTTGTGCTGCACACGCCACACGCACTGCACACCAGTGACGCATAGTTGGTCCAGTAGAGTTCGGTGACACCGAAGCCACTTAGACCCTCTTCACGCTCGAGCTCGTTTATGATTGTGATGTTTAAGGGCACTAGATGCAAACGGAAACTGTTGTTGTTGATGTACGGGTCATGGTCGTGTTGCGGCGATAGATTGAACGGAATTCGTTGGTTCCTCGCCGTGTTAGCCATTTTTACGGTTGATTTTCAAGGCTTTTTATTATGATATGATTGTTGTCATTGTCAAATGGATCTGCGGATATTTATGCGACGGCACTGTTTTTTGACGTCAATATGGCGCTATGTGAAATGACATTCTCAACTCATATTCCAAACTATCTAGGTAATTTGCCAGAGCACCCTGACCAAATTGTCGACATACCGTATTAAAATGTTGTTTGTCAAGCTGTATCAAGATAAACATGGCAAAAAGTAACATATGACCGAAATGAAGTTGTCGTGCGTTCAATGCGAACTGATGATCACAAATGACGTGAAACGACTTCGGGAGAGACACTGATTTGATGACACGGGCTCGCAAGGCAAATTTTTACCTAATTTGTCACGTCATCTCCTCGCTCGAATCACAGCTGGTGGCCCTGAACTTTCATGCACTGTAAATAACTCATGGTAAAGCTCTGTCTAGCATCTTAATATCTAGCAAGTAAGGTACACAAACAGGATATGGTTCTCCAGAGAGATATTGTTGTCATTTGATCAACTTGGCTGTGGTATGCATATTCAAGAAAACACCATAATTCGTGCCAATTGATCCCCATGCAACGCTAAATCTTGTGTGACCCCATACACTCCCTCCATGCAAAACGCAAAAACGAGCACCACATTTTGTTTTTCTGTCATTTGAAATAAGAGTGCATTACATGCTACTGCATAATAATGGTCGGCTCAGTTGGGCCGCATATTGTACAAGCTGGTGTGATAAGGTCATATTTCCGTTTTTCACATTCAAAAAGACAAATATTAGCAGGAATTTATGTTCGTCAGTTAGGAAAGGGATAAACGCCGCGACACCACGCGCAGATAAAAAAACATCGGCTACCTTGTTTTCGGACAACGTAAACCGGTCGCGTGTAAATGTGGGTGGGATATCAATGATGGCTATGTGACTACTTTATGCGTGTGGGTATTCGTCATAGTTTCAGGAGACAATTTTCACACGTCGGAGTGACTATGAGCTATAGACTTTGATGGTCAAAATTGTAAGATTAGATTGAAGCTGAAAGTCTCCCCAAATCACAAAAGCGCCTGAACATTCTATGGCGCGAAGCGAAAAAAGCTACCGGGAAAAAAGAGAATTTATTTCAAATTGTATAAAAAATCAGGAACGAAAACAGCCTGGGCATGGTGCCACGACAGTTTCCGCCGCCACAGACATTTTCAGGCCAGACGGACCACCCGAGGTGTCGTAAAACAACACCACCACGTGAGTCGCAACAAAACAAATTGTAACTGTAATGGGTTCCGTGAAGTAACATAATCTAATGTGATCAATCAGGTGTATGTATAATGGTACCAAAGAAACAGCTTCGGCAACAGTCAATTGTGCGCACCAGAAACACTATCCATTGCGTATAACAGTCCACTGTGCGCACCCATACAGCCGGCATCAAACTTGATGGATCGGGCTGTATTGATGACGAGTATTTGTACGTACATATTGATCGTATTGTGTGATAGCCAAAGTTTTGACCACAGGTATACTTTGACCAGCCCAAAGCTTTTTGTCTGGAAAAACTTGTCTGCTGGTCGACAATACCGGCGTTAGTAAATCTCGCCAATAATCTTTGCCAATGGAAACAGTCACCTGACCAAGACAGATCCGATGCCCAAGTTTGATTCCGGCCAGAGCGTTTCGAAATTAGTACAATTATAATCGATTCGCTGCTGAGACGAACGATGGGTGGGGTAACGGGCACGGCCACGCTCGATTACCATAATTTTTCTTCACACGCAACAGTCAGCTTAGTCAGCTGGTTGGCCACCAAGTGCGCCTTCGTTCAATCCAGCTGTATGGTCAATAAACTCACGGGAATCCATTTTTCGATTTGGATGGTGCTCAGATATACATACGTTTAGTGTATGCATATTATGTGTATACTATACATAGTTCCTAATACTTCATACCGACGAGAGAAAAGAATGCCTGTTTTAAGATTGTCCACATACAGTATATTGAACTCGTGAATGTGTTCTCACCCATATTTCAAATGCTTTCAGGATAAACAGCCGACACTTAGCATGCATCCAAATGTTTCGTTTCCGTTTTACTCCAGCATGCATGAGGGTGCAGCACACA